>ML675639.1:689919-852563 GCA_007922155.1 Mesoclemmys tuberculata
AGAGAGATGGGTGCTTGAAACCTGTGTGTGTGTGTGTGTGTGTGTGTAAAGAGAAATAAAAAAAACAAAATAATCAAAGCAGCACTGGCGACTACTTTACATTAAATAAGAAGCTCAGCAATGATTTCCTGTTCTCATTGACCTTTGACAATGCAAAATAAAGATATAAATCCACATTTTTAAACCAATCTGAGTCCCAGCCAGACCCACAAAACCATTTATAGCCTCCAATTTGGACAGCGAACGAGCAGGAAGGCAGTGGTTTCTTTAGGCAACATTCCCCAGGGGGAAAATGAAGTGTGTGTGTGTGTGGGGGGGTATTTTATATATATATAAAATTAGTATTGTTCCTCGGATACATTCCCCCTAACTCATGAATAAAACATATGCTGTGTAGCTGGCTAATTACGATGTGATGGCAAACCCGCTACTCGCTAGGAAAAGAAATCAGCTATTTAATCATCCAAGTTTCCTCAGCCTCAAACGTACATAGAATCGTGTATTTCGGTCTCACACACACACCCGTCTCCTTGGCAGACGGTCCCCCTTCCTGGCTGTCATTTTGGGTGACATGTTCCAAAGAGCCTAGAGAAATGATGCCCCGACCCCCCTGGAATCTTGGGATTCCTTGGGAAATCCCGGTCCATACTCTCATGTGCCCTCGCCTTGGTGGCGAAGGGAGTGTGGACTGGACTGGGAGGGGGTCTCCAAGATGTCCCTTTCCATTGGCCTAACGTGGATAAGCAGGGCAGGGCTCAATGCAAACCATACACGACTCAAAGGTGACACTCCTGAAGCTATACACTGGACCTGAGAGTGCCTGTATTTCTCTGCTCTCTGCACAGGGTGCGGGAACTTCCCCAGAATACACGGGGAGTCCTCTCTGGGTGCACATCACATGGGGCTCCAATGCATCCCTTAAGCCCACTGCACAGCCTCTTGGCTCTGGCTCCTAGGAGCATCCCCCTATCGCTCAGCCTGAGCGTCCCTTTGCCGGCTTTGCAGCCACCACTCCTTGTGCTGCTCTCTTGGACAGCCCAGCACAGCCCTGACGGTCACTCCCCATGTTCGCCACTTACCCAAAGGTGCCTGTTAAAAGTAGGGGGACAAACGCTGCTGTTGGGGACTGTGGTGGAAATCTGGAGTAATCCCACTGTCTTCACAGGTACTCCCAGCCTAACCGGGAGCAGTTTAGACCATCAAACCCTCAGGACCAGATTCTCAGTTGGTGTAAATCAGCCTAGCTTTATTGGTTTCCACAGCGCTATGCCAGTTTACACCAACTGAGGAGCTGGCCTCGACCACTGATTTTTGCAATGGGTCCATTCTGCATGGAACGATGTGCCAACACTCTGTCTCGGTCCTACATACAAACAAAGCTGTGCAGCTGCCTCAGCTGCTCTCATGGCATTGCTTTGAAGAGGGGGAGAGCAGGGAGAAATCAAGCACCCTTGCTGCCCTGGTCAAATGGGGGCTGATCTTCAATCCTCAAGGCATTCGGGGTACAGCCTCCACACTTCCACCTGTCGCTGCTGCCCCCACACCTCAGCCGTGGGGTATTAATGTTGGAGAGGAGGCAGCCTCCTCCACGCTGACAGCAGCCGGGCCCTGAGCACAGCCTGCCTCTCACAGCTCAGCCGACGGCAGGGAACATAAAGAGTGAGTAGAGACTTAAACGTTTAAACCACATGGCACTTTTCTCAGTAAGGCACTTCAGCCCTTCCCTGGCACACCAACCACCCCGCTGCAACCCCCTACTCTGCAGGCAGATTGATCCCCTGCAGCATGTCCGAACTCACTGATGTGTACACAGGAGCCAAAAGGAGGCGGGAGGGGAGATGATCGTCCCCAGGCATTTCAATGCTGCTCCGCATCAAGGAGAGGCAGGAATTGCTCAGGATTTCCTCCGGGGATGTCACAGGGCAGGATGGGATGAAAAATGGGCAGATAGACAGACAGACAGACAGGTGTGTGTGGGTATTTTAGACTGCCTGCCCAGGGAGTTGCTGGGAGGTCAGTTACCTGGGTCGGCGTGCAGGGGCCATTCTGTCAGGTGAAATCTGACCTGGCCGACAAGGGGCAAAGGGACCAGCTGACCCAGCCGCCCTTCTCTTCTAGCTCTGGCAAGGAGGAGGTGGAAGCAGTGAGACTGGAGAGCATGCTGCCTCTCTGATTGGGGACAGATGCGGGGTCCTCTCTCCTTTTACCTGCTGGCAAGGCAGGAGAGGCAGGCGTGGGCAGAGGAGAGAGATGGCACCAACCAACAGTGCACGAAGCTGGCGCCATGGCTCAGGAGGCCTGTGCTTGTCACAGGCTCCGTCCCCCTGAGAACAATCTCAGAGAGGTGAGCCACCTGCTCCCGGCTCTGGCCGGCTCCAGCTCCCAGGTCAGCACATGGAAGAACCTTGGGGCTGCCAGCTGTGCAGCCAAATATCTTCACTTCCCCTTCAGAGAGACAGGCCCTGTCTGCTCAGGGCAGGTGGGTATCTTACCCCACCAGCACCCCGGGAATCCTGATGGGCTGCCCAGGCTGCCAGCCTATTCCCAGTGCTACAAGCATGGGATCACTCTCTTTCCCAGGATGCTCTCACACGCTGCCAGGCCCAGGGCTGTGTCCTGGAATGGGGAAGTGGCTCTTGCTGTCCAGGCCTTTGTCCCACTCTCAAACATGTTCCTGCCCTCTCCTGCCCGGGTACGCTGCATTCCTGAATGACACCGAATGCCAACAAACCCTGTGGCCTCGAGAAGAGGATACTGCAGTGTCTCAGAGATTCAGTGGCAGCCCATGTGGGGGTCGAAGCCCCGAACTGTCCGTCCTCTGGGACAGCTCTAACTGAACGGATGTTGGGAATGGATCCCCCTCGTGCTGACGGTGCAGCAGAGCCTAGGAAGGCAGTAAGCAGTGTGCTAGAGCCCTCCTAGAGAGCAGAGACGCCCTCCTACGGAAATGGGAACTGGGAAAATGCCCTCCTCAGCCTCCTGCCCCCAGCTCCTATCGTTTTGGGCAGCTGCCCAGTGTGTTTCTGCCCTAGCCAGAGGAAATGGCAACACCAACCCTACTACTAGCAGCATGCAGCCCGCGGCACCTCCACATGCCTGCACGTGCCCGCGGAGGCACCCCAGTGAGGCAGGGCAGCACGGTTACCCACAGAGGTTCAGCGATCAGCCCGAGGCTATGCCCCGCCTGCACTGCAGAGCCCCTGGTGCCCAGTCCAGTGTGAATGCCCATTGCCAGGCTGCCCGCGTTCCCTGAGGGGCTGCCACGCACACAGCAGGAGGTGCACTGGACAGCAGGTCCTTGGAAATGGCCCTGCCTCACAGCAGTATGGAGTAGACGGAACAGCTCCGTCCAGTGGGGGGCTCATGACAGGCTGGGAACTTGCCTGCGCTGGGTTTTCTGGCGCTGGATTCCCAAGTTCATCATGACCCGCCCTCACCGAAGCGTGAGAAGAGGCTGCAGTTTCAGACACTGTCTCTAATTCACCCTGGAGCCCGGGGGAGGGGGAGTTCTTGTTTCTGTGGCGTCACCCAAAGCCACATTCGAAAGAGCTTCCTCTTCCACGCCACAGAGCCAGCCCAGCCAGGGCTTTTCCTCCTCCTCCTCTCCTGACCCTACAGCCACCGTGACCTTTGCCCCCTGCTCACCTGGGGTTAGAGGGGAGTGCGCGGATATTTGGCACTAGTTTCTGTGCTGGAACAGTCAGCATTTCCCTGCCGGTACCCTCATCACAAGCAAAGCTGGCCCCGGCCTTCAAAGCAAGCAGCATTTTCTGGGTTCCTACAAACGTTCCCAGCTCTGCCTACAGGGCTTTATTGTCAAGCTAATTAGTGTTAAAAATATACCCACGCTGGCTGGGCTGAGCGCTGATTGCTCTTCGGAGGCAGTGGGGGCGGAAAGGGAACTTAGAGGAATTGCAACTGGGATATGAAACCTTTCACGTCTCCAGGTCACTGCTTGGAAACAGGTCCCAGTGCAGCTGGTGACCAAAGAGGCTGTAACCCCTTCCTGAGCTCTGTGCAATGGTTCTCGGCCCAGTTCAGTCATTGGCACGTGAAGCAGGGCAGTGGCACTGCTGGGATGGAGGGAACTGCTCTATGGATAAACAGAGCATTTTGCTGCCAGCATGGAGAGAGGATTCTGTCCTGGGAGGGACGTGGTGAGGCTTTGATCTAGAAGGGCAGAAAGCCATGGTTAACACTTTATCTGCCGAGCCTCTGCTCTATGCAGGTTCGGGGATGGCATCAGACCTATAACATGGTCCGTGTCCCAGGCTGAGGGACTAACAGTCTAACAGTCCCAGGCCCCACACCATGCAGGGGCATATCCAAGTCAGGGGCAGTCTGGGTGCCCAGCGATCAGGCTCGGTGTCACCCCAAGGAATCCCAGCCAAACGGTGTCTGTGAGCCCTGCAGAGAGTGCACGCTTAGGGTGGCTGGGGATGGAAGCCCCCTTTGTTTGTCAGCCTCACTGTGCCTGGATGTCTCCCACACACTGCCCAGGCCTCCTCTCCGCCCACTGGGGCAGGCGTTGCTGTCCTTCCTTTGAGGAACGGCAGACTGAACGCATAAGCCCAGAGCCACAGAAAGAGTCAGAACGAAGGTGATCTCTACTCCCAGTCCTGTGTTCTGGACACTAACGCAAGCCTCTGCCATGGGCTCCAAAGGAAACCTCTTTAGGCAAGGGATGGCGACAGGTGAAATCGACCTGAGCAGAAGGTCAGCAAAAGGCCCAGGCATCATTGAAATGCCTCCTATGTCTGCAGGCCCAGGGGCTACCAATTCTTAAATGGTGCTTTGGACTCGTGTGCAGAATGAATTACAACTGGGGAGAGGAGTGCCTGGCTGAGAGGGGTATATCACAGCATATGTGGGGGGATGTGGGGGCTAGAGGGGAAGTGAAGCAGAAACACAGGGAAGCTTTATTCGCACAGCTCTAGCCTTTCCAGGAGACGGTTATTTTGCCCTGACGCTATGGAAAGGGATCACTCTAGAGGCTGTAATAGTTTCTTACATATTAGATCCATTAATGAGGACTCTGATCAACCGGCCGGCCGGCTGCTGGGCAAGGAGGCTTCAAGTAGCAATTTTCCATTTGCGTTTCAAATTTTAATGAATGTTCCTGTCTCAGGCTGAGATGCGTTACGATAATCTGTACTGCTCAGGTCAGTGGCATAGCAAAGGCTGTGGCTCGGGAGGGATTTTACAAGGGTTTGATTTCTTTAGGGAATAGTTCATACAAAAAATGGTAATTGCATAAGACAGCCCTGGTTTCCCATTGGCTGCTGGGGCTGGAAAGCTACAAATCAGAGGGTTATTATTTCTTTTGGCTGTCCCTGAAGTATCCTAGATCTGTGGCAGGAGAGGAAAGTTCAGCTCTGATAAGATTGCATCACTGGGTAGGATACATTAGCTCGCTTCTTCCCCCCCCCCTTCTCCTTATTCTTTCCTTTTTTCCCCCAATAATTCATGTGTGCTCCTAACCAGGGTGGCCAATGTGGCTTGAAGGAGAGTTTGAATGATGTCATTACCAGCATTGGCTCAGGATGGCACAGGGTGCAGCAGGTAGCCGACTGCCTGGATCATCATCTGAGGACACTGCTGGTAATCGCTAATCACCCTTGTCCTCTGGAACTCCCCTGGAGTGAGGCTGGTGGAATCAGCCCCTTTCCCTTCAGAGTCTGATCTCCCCTCAGAGTCACAGCAGCCTGCCGTGCGCTAATGAATGGGATTGCCATGTGTCTGGGCTCTAACGAGCTCGTCCGTCAGAGCGGGTCACAAAGGGTCCCTGATGGATCCAGACCACATGAAAAAGCTGAATCCACACTTCGATCAGACTCCTCAAGTAAAATCTCCCTGTTCTCCAAAGGGGGTGACTCCAAAAAGCTCCCGGATCCACCATCTGGCTCTAATAGAGACTCAGATGGGCCCACATGTATCTCTGGGTCCCCAAAGAGAACATGGCCACAGTGGGGTTTTAATGAGGGGGTGGTGAGGTCCAATTTAAGCTCAGCAGGGAGCCAGAGAACTGGAGCCCCATGTGTGCTGGCCTTCCTAGCAAAGAGAAAGGACAGGCCGTTCTGTGCCTCCCTGTGGGCTGCTGCAAAGTGGACTGGAAAGGGCTGGTGACAGGGAAAGAAGATGTACCCCGAGAGCAGCTTTCACTGGCAGAGGCGCTGGGCGCCCCAGATGGCTGGCATGCAAAGGGGAGGGAAGGAAGCCTCCTGTGAGCAGGGCAGTCTCCTCCTGTCTGCCCATGGCTCCGGCACAAAGACAGTAATGAAGGGATCGGAGCTGCAGACATGATCTGAGGATGGTGCTGGCAGAAATGAGCGCTCCCCCTCTGGCAAGCCAGCCCTGCAAGGGGGAAGGGAACGCTCAGAATGCACAGCCTGCAATCCGGCGCAGACTGGCACTTCCTATGGGGTTCGTGAGCACGTGCCTAACTCCCATTCCCCTCAATGAGAGTTGTGCTGGGCCAGAGCCGGGAGAGAACAGACCCCTAGCACTTAGCCTGGCTACCAGGAGCTCTCCACCATCCTTCATTTCACACCAAATTTGCTTCCACCCCAGGCAAACTGGGAATATCTCTTGCTCTGCTACTGCAGGCACGATCCAGGAAGGGACTAGAGACAAAGCGGCTCATGCTGAAGCAAGGAACGGGGCCCAGGCCTGCATGGCCAGGTCAGTGGTTGAGGGGAAGCCCTTCTTCCAGGTTTGACGCTTTGCAGAGTGGGACGCCAAACACGAGGTCCTTTGGATCCACAGCTCAGGCAGCCTTAATCTGAAGCCTAACATGTGGCTCTGGCTGGCTCAGGATGGCCCCCTGAATCAGTCCTTCGCCTGAAGATGGCTGCTCGGGGGTTGCTGTGAAATGAGCTGATCTGTCACTCCATTCCGGTTCAACCAGCAGCCCCCTCCCCCAAAGGCCCCAGGAGCGCCCTCTCCTTGGCAGGGCAGGCTCTGGGCAGAGGAAGAGAAGATGGATGTGGAAACTGTCTGCGTCATCTCTTTGCTACAGGGCACGCCGAGCACACTGGTAGAGAGGGGATGGCAGCCAAAGGCTCCAGTGTCCCTGCCTGCTCTGTGTACTGACTCTCCAGCACCATTATCCTGCCATGAGTCAACCCCTCCCACCTCCTCCCCGGCCAGGGGCCTTTGGCAGCACTCTGGCATCACGCCGCACCCCAGGCACTCCCATCCCGTCCCCTGTCCGCCATCCCTCCCTTCCATCCACTGTGCAACCAGCCCTGCCACCAGTGCAGGGAAATCCCCACTTGGGCCCACAGAGGGGAAGTGACTCACCCGAGGTCAGACAGCGAGTCAGTGCCAGAGCTGGGAACAGGCCACAGGAGCCCTGATTCCCACCCTGCGCCTGAGCCCCCAGCCCCTTGCAGATGTCCTGTGGTTTGCGCCTGCGCCTCTCCTGACCCTTTCACAATGGCACCCCGCCCCCACATTACTTTATGATGGGGCAGAGCACTGCCCCAGGGCAGGTCTCGCCCCACTGCAGAAGGCGAGATGGCTGCTAAGCCAGCGGCCATTTAAAGCAGCCGATTCATAATTCAGCACATTGAACGGCAGCAGGGAGGAGCGGGGGCCGCTGGAGCTGCTGGATCTGCCATCCATCCATCCAACGCACCCACCTGGGTGCTACAAGTGGGGGCTGGGGGGGAGTCGAGGCTGAGAGCAGCTGAAGTACCAGACAGATCCAGAAATCACTCCTAAGAGGACATTATTTTTACAACCCTGTTTTGGCACGTCCACCGTTAACTTAATTTACCATCCATATTGCTGCTACTTAATTAAATAGATGAACTCATTTTACATTTGCAAGTCTTAATTCATCCTGAACAAAATTGGCCATGTTTAGTCCTTTCTACACCACCAGCTCCCCGGAAAAAATGATTGCCTTTTGTAGTTAACTGCTAGTACAGGTTAAAAGCTAATTATCAGCTCGGGCTGGGTGAAAACTTCTTTATTTATCACCAGGGGCTGTGCGATTACTGAGGGAGCAGGGCCTCGCGCTCCCTTCTTCCAGCTGGGAGCACCGGAGTACGATGCCTGAATGCCAGGGCTCCCATGCCAAGGGATCACGCACACCTTGCCATGAAGAATACCCAGGCACCGCTGCTGAGCCAAGCCGTATACTCTGGCTGAGAATACCCACACACCACTGCTCATATACCATTACTCTCCCGGCACAGGGAGGAATAAGGGAGATTCCCCTGAAAGTGCCACCTTTGTTTTGCTGTGTTGTTGCACCTTGATGCAGTATCGCCAGGCTTGGTCTAGCGGTCACAGGTCTGGGAGTCTGGGCATCAAAGGTGTTACTCTGGATTCTGACACCAACACCTGGGATGGCCTCTGGCCTCATTTCACATCCCTTTTCTGAGCCAACAGAGTCACAGAGGCCAAGGCCAGAAGGGACCCATGTGATCACCTGTTCTGACCCCCTGCATCATAAGCCAGCATGCTCTCCTGCATTAATTCCTGCTGCACTAAAGCAGCCCTTTCCCGCCACCGTACCGCCCCACTTTGGGCAGACACCGACCCGGTGCCCTGGGAAGGCTGTGGAACTTCTGGAGACGGGGAGAGAGCACGTGGCCCTGTCTGAGCACTATTTCAGAGGCCAGCTTCCCTCACATGGCCTGCTGCCGGCGCACACCCAAGCCCCAGAGATCCCCCATTGTGGTGGGGTCTCCATGGCCTGCGCTTTTAACTTTCATCGGTAACTGCAATGGTGGCTTGCGGCTCGTGCCGCCATGGGACCTGGGCAGACACATCACCAATGTCATCAGATGACTGTTCCCCAACCCGTGCTGGAGTCAGACGAGAGGCAGACGCTCTGTTCTCCCATGACCAATCTGCAGAGCTGCGCACTCCCCTTCCTGATTCAAAGAGAGACCCCTTAGCTTTCTCCACAGCACACAGATGCCCCTGGCCCTGGGGTCCAGCCAGGAGATCCCCTGCCCCTGGGGCCAGCGTCCCCCCCAGGACATGGGCAGCGCTCTGGATCTGAGTCTGACCCCCGGCATTCGGGAGCCTCGCCTGCCCACCCAGCAGGAAGCCGCCCTCATCTGGTTTGACTAACAAATTGCTAACTGCTTCCCTGGGGGCAGGTGGAGAAGGTGCGGAAAGGAAACAAAAGCTCCACTGATGTAAACAACCCTCCCTGCTCTCCCTCTTCCCCCTCAAGGGCAATGTGGCTTCCCTGCACCAGGAGACTACCCCGCCCCCAGCCCCCAACCCCTAAGGGGAAGGCATGTGATTGCAAACTCAGCCGGGAAAGCTCTTGTGAAAACCCCCATCAGTAAGCAGGGTACATGGTGATGCAATCCTGCTGGGCTGTGACCAAGGCTGAGGCTGTAGCTGGGCCAAGGAATCAGAACCGCTTCGGGAGCTTGGGGGGGAGGGGGAAGTGTGCTAGAAAGCGCAGGGGAATTTGTTCTGAGGCACTTTCCCACCCACATGCTTACTCATTGCGAGCAGGAATTGATAGCCTGCTCCTCCACAGCCAGCTGCCTGCAATGTATCATCCACCATCCCTTTCCTTTCCCAAGACCTCTTTGCCTTACCTACGCCACAGCCCAGCCACCTCCTGGCAGCGCCGTTCCTCATCTAACCACAGGGGGGTGGGCAGCTTCCTCCCGAACCGGAGCCTGGACGGGGCTGTCCCTGCAGCCACCCCACCCCCGCCGGCCTGGAGGGCGAGATGGAGACTCCAGAGAGTTCTCACCTCCTGCACAGCAGCAAGGCAGGAACCGTCAGCTCTCAGCACTAGATAAGTGCTCTCCCCACCTACCAACCAAACCCAGCCAAGTTGGTCTAGCCATGCACACACCCGCCCATCATCACTGCAACCTTCTGAGAGGACCGTGATTCAAGGAAGAGAACACAGGGCAATAAGCATTCAACCATGTCTGCAAAAGCACATGTGAGATCTGCATGTGCAAATCCCTGGTCCCACACCTCGCCATGTGCCACGACTCCCCACAAGACTGCATGCACCAATAAGGCATTCTTATGCACACACCCCATACTGAAAACCCAGCCCACGTCATCTCCTCCTAGGTACTGAAACCCAACAGGAAACTCCCTGTTCCCTGGGACACACCCAGGCAGATGGGGCTAGTTCGGTGTTCCAAAAAGCATCCCTGTTTATTTCGAGGCCAAAAGGGCACTGTGCCCTGAGATGCCGCCCTCCAGGAGGCTGAGGGGGAGCTTCCCCATCCCGACCAAACACGTGATTTGTAAATCAGATGCATGCTGTTCTGAATGTCCAAAGGGGCCTGGACACAGCAGGGCCAAATCCCACCCTGGGTCCAACTGTTGTGAGATCAGTACAAGCCCCCGAGGCAGACACATGGCACTGATGCAACTCAGTGCGGTATCCCCGAGGCAAGACCCATCTTATCCCCATGCAGGGCATCCCCAGGATGGGAAAAACCCCAATCTATGGAAATGGCTTTAATCTCCCAGTATCAGGAAAGCTACGGCAGTTTCCCCCAGTGTCATGCCGGACACATCCCCACTGCAGCTGGAAGGGGTGATTTCCAGCCCAAGCAGACAAACCCATGCTAGCCCGAGTGGCTCCATGCTGGGATGTGACAAAACCAACAGCGTCTGTCTAGCTGGCAGCTCTTGGCTGCAGCTGGCAAGACGAAGGCAAGGTGGGACAAACCTCAGCGAGGCTCCTGGCCCGCAGAAAGCATCTCGGCCTCAGAAGGGGCTCGGCCCGGGAAGCGTCAGAACTGTCTGCAGGCAAAGGATCACAGAGGTGCTGCTCTCCCACCAGCACCTCCTGAGCTTTGTCTGCACACACTTATCTACACAATCTCTGCAGAATGGGCCACGCCTGTCCGCTACCTGTGCTGTTACTTCACATCTGTGCACGCCCCGCCGGCAGATAAAGATCTTTCCTGCCTGGTAAGACAATACAAGACGCCTGCTGAGGAAGATGAACTGCAATTCTTCTGTTACTCTGCACTGTCCTAAGAGCAAGTGCTCCAGGCAGTGCCAGGTGTGCACAGTCCTTGGCCTGGGGCCAGGCTGAAGGCAGGCTAATTCCACACACACACAACACGAGCAATAACCTGTCGATTCTTGCCAACAGTTCCCCGTTCCCCCCCACCGGTATTGCATCAACTTGATCCCTGCAGTACTGGCCTGGGAGAAGCAGCTGGGAGCAAACCGGGGCCACACATGGGAGTGGGGCGGGTCGTTAGTGAGTGCTGCACCCCAGGGGCATGCCCCCTGCCGGCTCTTTCTGGCCCATGGATGGCTGGACCCTGGCTCTCCCCGAAGCAGCTGCCCTTGGCACTCCCTGGGCCAGCTGAAACCTTGGGTCTCTTCCTTCAGCTGCCCCAGGGCACATGGCAGGCCTGTGACTAGGCCTGTGCTCCTGGTCACTGGCGGGGAGTGGGGGGTTGGAAAGGCATCTGGGGAGAGTGATGCTGGAGCTCGGAGGGGTGGGGAGGGAAAGAAGAGGAGTGCAGGGGAGGGCAGAGGAGGGATGGGGATTGGGAAGGGAACGGGGGAGGCAGTGGGGAGGACAGGAAAGAGGATGGGAGTGCGGGGGAGGGGAAGGGCAGAGAAGGGTGGGGGATGGGGAAGGGAGGGCAGGGGGTTCTCATATTTCTCAGTTTCTAAATGGCAAAGAGCAGCTGCCAGGCTCCTGCAGGTGATGGCTGATTCCAGGAGTGCTGGGTCCTCCCTGCCACCCCGCTGGCAGTTAGCAGGCGGCCGCAGATGTGGAAAGCTTCCAGCAACTGTTGCTGTTGGCACAAAGGGAAAGGCCATCCCTGCGCCACTAGCCAAAGGCCACCCGAGCTCCCCTCCCTGTGTCCGTCCAGTGACCCCCAGGATGCAGCAGACAGAGCCAGAGGAGGCGGCGTCTCCTTCCTGCGCCAGGCCTTGCTTTCTACTCATCACCAGCATCCCTCAGGAGAGGCTGGCTCCACGCTGGAGCAAATGCCTCATGCCGGGGTTCAGCTACCCCCAAAGCTGCCACCTAGCACCTCTGTGCCCCTGGGGAACGTTTCAAGCCCTCTGCTATTCCTGTGAGTCCCCACCAAAGGAAAGACCCTCCGAAACAGAAGATGCAGGAAAGCTGCCCAAAGACAGAGCGTGGCCTAACTGGGGCCTGTGAGTCTCTCTGTGCTGGGAACCTGCATGCTCAGCATCGTGCTGCATACCCCACCACAGGGCACTTCACGCCTACCCCAAGGCTAGAGCTCATATCCCAGCAACTGAGCTAAAAGAGAATCTCCCTGTGCAATAAGAGTCCTATGACACACAGCTGAGTGGCACCAGTGCCTTCCAGCAGAGGGCAGTGGAGTCCAAACTGGCTAACTTGGACGTTGCTGGCCAGGATCCTGCTCAAAACCCCCAGCCATCTTGGCTGACACACTGGGGACCTCCAGAGGGAAAAGCATGAGCTGCTCCAGCTTGAGTTAAGCGCTTCTAATAACTCCAAGCCTCCGTGGATCAGCACAGAGGGACCTATAACATCCTCACCAGTGGGTTACACTGTTAGTACTGTTCAAGGACAGCACGTCCATCCGCAGATACCACTGACAGGTGCCTCACAGCTATGACAGACAGGTCCACTTCCTTCCTCTGCAAATCTGGTGTGTAATGCTCACCACGGACTTTCTCCCTCACAGTTCTCTGATCTCTTCTCTCCCCCTTCCTCCCCTTCCCCCCCCCAACTGCCCATGCTCTGCTCCTCCAGCAGGGCTCATAGGTGGCCCTTGCTCTGCCCCTCCTCCCTCCCTTCCAGGCAGATTTCCCAGAGCTCAGCTCCCATGCAGGCCCCAGAGAAAGGGCCTTGTTTTCTAGCGTGCCCCTCGCAGCGCCTGCTATTCTGTGGTGAGGGTCAAGCTCTGTTGTCATTTTGGCCCTACCACTTAAACAAAGCCACACCGCTGTGTTAAAGTCAGGGGCCGGATCCTCAGCTGGCATAAGTCAGCACTGACAGGAAAGGCGCCAGTTTCGACCACCCAGATGAAAGGATGTAAATTAGCTCTCTTTCTGCACTACACAAGCACATGGACAGGCAAGGGATCTTAACAACCGCCTGGCCCGTCCTGTGAGCTGGCTTTCGGCTGGGTTCTCAGCTGGAGGATGAAAGGAGGCTGGTCACTTTCACATCATTATCTAGTCAGTTTCACTCCCAAGCTCTGCCCACAGATTTCAGGCTCTGTTTGGGTTGGAATCAAGGCACTGGGGGAGGAGAGGGAAGAAGAGGAGAGAATGTTGGTCCTTTTTCTGTCTCTCTTCCCAGTCTGCCTCTGCTCCTTCCCTCCAGCTGGCTCTCCCTGTGAGCTGCTTTGTGTGGCTGTGCGTTCATTAAGGATGCTCTGCAAAAGCTGGCGGCATCGTGTCAGCAAGGCGCATCCCCTTCTCAGGATGGGTGTGTGCTCGCTGCCTCTCAGCCCTGCACGGCTGTGACTCCCACTGAAGGAACTGGGGCTTCAAAGGCAGGGCCAGGAAATGGCAAACGTCACTGCTCAATGCATAGGGCGTGATGTATTAACTCACCTCGGCGGGCTTGGTCGGCCCTTGGAGGCAAGACTCAGTCGTGCCAGCTCTGGTGGCCAGTTGTCCGCATTGCAATCCCCATTCCTCCCCCCCAGGGACTGTGGCACGAACAAGCTCAGCTCAGGAGACTCCATAGAGGCACGGGGCTGGCTTGAGGGTCAAGATGGAGATGGCAAGGCTGAAGGGCACTGGCAGAGCCTGGGGATGGAATGGGGGGGAGAACACACCCAGCCCATCACATCCACACTTCACCTGTGCCCCACGTCCGGAGAGCAGCATTACAAATCAATGCAGTCACAGAGATTTAAACACAGTGCCCAGGTCTCCTCTCACCCGTGTCAATCAGGAGTGATGCTGCAGCAGTCAGCACAGTTCTGCCAGAGTCCAGCCATCACGAGTCAGAGCAGTCCCAGAAAGCTAATGTATTTAGCCCTTTAATACTGGAATGGTTTTTGCTACTGTCACACAAAACAGAACGTGCCACGTACGCGGCTCTCAGGCTAGAGGGCTGGCTGGGAGCAGAGACCTGCACGGGCCACCTGCGTGTTAGCGCAGCTTATCTCAGTGGCTTCCTTGGTGGTTGTTTGTTCCTTTTAGCACCTGCTTCTCCTATTTCCCAAGTTCTATCTCCTGTCCCTGCAAGCAGCTGGTGAGAGTCCAAAAAGCACTTGGGGCTCTGATAGAAACCACATCTTCCCAGGCAAGCCCTCGTTTCTCTCCTTTCCCCCTGCACACTGTTACTTGGTCGGGACCCTACCCAAAATCACAAGGATCAGCAGAAGTAAATGACAGGGGCTGTAACAAGCAGGCGGGCAACATGGTAACAGCTCTCTGCAAGGGAGAGATAAATAGCCCCAGCAGCGAGAAGATGTATTCGGCTAGAAGCTAATAGTGTCTGTCACTGCGTTTTAGGCACAGAGCATCATTCCTGGTGCGTGAATCGGGGGGTGCCAACAGGAAGTGACAGGGAAACTGAGCAGAAAGCGACAGGCAGCGCACAAAGAGCATGTCCTCTGTAAGTGGCGATAAACCTTGAAAAAAAGAAGAGCTAAATCAGTTGTTTAGCCGACGTACCACATGCTGACAGGGCAAATGTGAAGGCTTTTATGGCCACATGGGTTTTCATTTGCAGTTATTCATAGAGGAGCTGTGTGCTTTATCTCACTTACATTATGTGCGGCCACAAAACAGACACTTGCATCGCAGCATACACTCTCCCCTTGAAAATATTAATATGTAAATGTCAGTCTCAGAAGGCCAGAAATGGAACGACCGGCAAGCAGATCCGTGCAGGGAGATAAAACCTACCCTGAAAAGGGGCAGAGAAATGAATGGTGCCGGAGGGGCCCAGTAACTTTCCATCTGCTCCCAGCATGCTCCCACGCCTAGGCACTCAGAGGACCGGCACTCATTCACAGGTGAGAGCACCTTCAGACGGAGCCTGAGCACGCAAAAGGCTGGGCCAGATGAGTGTGCACACATACACATGCACACACACACCCTCCCCCACACAGGCTGTGAGCACATACGGCCATGCAGACATACTTGCATAGATGAGGAATACATGTTCACAGGAGCTGAGCACACATGCTGAAGCAGAAGCTCTGCACACTTGCATACTGGAGCTCACTCCCTCACACTGATGTTGGCCTGCTGGAGTGCATGCACAGCTCTCTGAACACTCAGACAGCAGACCTATACACACAATCACACATTTTGAGCCAGACATCCTCGGTGCTGCAGAATCTCCGGAGTAGCTACTCAGAGGGCAGGGCGCTGTTGTCTGAAGAGGAAGCTCTGCCTGGGAGAACGAAGCTGGCTCTGGCTGCTGGCGGCTGCCAAGTCTCAGAGGCAGAGATCCCAGCATCGCCCCCTGCTCCCGTGAATCCTGCACTGCTGGGGGCTGATTTGTATTCATGTGTGCTGGGGGGAAAAGCCACACTGACAGCCCTCCAGGCTATTTATTCATGGGCAGAGAAGTGCAAGCTCCTGGCCAATTCACCATTGCTTGCCCTGGAGGAAAGCAAGGCCTCCGTGGCCCAGGCAGCCTGTGGCCTCTCTGCTCAGTGTGACAGCAATGAGGCCAACTGGTGTGAGTTATGCTGCGGCTCCTGTGTCAGGGATATGCTGAGGCCAGCCCCCCATTTCACACTGCCCCCAAGCACTGGAGATGACCTGGAGCCGTTCCTGTCCGACAATCTGGGCCGCATGTAAACCAGTGACCTGCCCATTAACTGCTCTCAGTGGCGCTGCTGGTCCCGAGCTTCCAGCCCACTTGCCCCGCTCCCTGGGAATGGCTGCTGTGGCTGGCAGCTGACAGGAGGGCACCTCCAGCTGGCACCCTTGGCAGCTGAGTACATGCCTGTCTCCGTAAGCCCCAAGCTCCCCATGCAGCGAGACCCAGACAAGGGCAGGGAGTCAACGCCGGCCCTGCCAGGGTGCCGTACAGATCCCCCTTGCTCTCAGAGCCAGCCTGGAGGCTGTGGTCTCTTTGCAGTGCTTGGTCACCTGCCTCCGTTTACAAGTCCTGAGCTCTGCGGAGAACGTGACCGCTTAGCTGACACCGAGCACAGAGCAGTTTGTCATGTCATCTAGTCCTCAAGTATCCCAGCTCTGCTCCGAGATCAGGCTCTCCCTGGGCTCCATTGCCTGGCTGGCTGCCTCCAGCACCAAGCCTGCCCCACATACTCCTGCACAGCCTCGTGGCACATGTGTGTGGGATCTAAAGGGTCCGGCGCACACAGAGCCCTGCAGGCTGGGGAAAAGTGGACGATGTTGCGTTCCACCGCCTGCTGGGAGTGAAACCTGTCCCCTGAGGAGGGAGAGCCTCAGTGCAGATTCAATCTACGGGTAAGAACACAGGAGGTCCCGGCTGAGCCACTCTTGGTTTCCTGTCTGGGGCCAGATGCAGGTTTTGGCATCCAAAAGGATACCAGAACCCCGAGAAAAGTCCCTGGGTCAAGGGAAAAAGAAAGAGGACAAGGAGGCATCCAATAGAGGAGGAGACCATCACCTGGGGGAGGGGATGTCTCATGAACAGCTCTTTGGGCTGGACAGGACTAAGTAGGGGGTGAGAAATACCTCATTAGACAGGTCAGCCGCTTCTGAACAGTACGTGGTTCTGTTACCTATAACCTGACGTTTGCAAACCCCTGCACTTGCTTTTTTTTTTTAATCTCTCGCTCCAGCTCTGTTAAACAAACTTCCCTCTGGTTTTACTGCACACCCATCTACGTGCCTTGTGCCACAGCAGTTGTGGAACTGGGAGGCACAGCTTCCCCAGGGCAGCAGATGGGTGTGCACTGTGGGTGTCCAGATGACAAGGGACTGAGCACCTGAGTGCACCGAAGTGGGGTGCCCAGATCGCAGCTGGTAGCGGGGAGGGCATGGGGGGGTGAAGGTTGTTGTTGAGTTCCTCAGTGGGCACTGACAAGGCTCTCTCGTGGTGTACACGGGTAATGGTGATTCACCTCGGGTAGCCCCGCACGCAACATGTTGCAGTAGGACCGTGGGATCTGCGCCCAATGATCGCAGGTGGCCCCTTTGGCAGCTGGATCGGCTGCTTGTCTCACTTGCTCCCCGGCTGTTGGTTTTCCCAAGGATGACCCAAAGCAGAGCCCTGCTCTCCAGGGGACAACTAATCCCAGAACACTCCCCCACCACAGGGGGAAGAGCCCAGGCTCCAGAGAAGGGGCTGGTGAGACCACCAAGTATCCTGAGCCAGGCTGGCAGAGGAAGCCTGGAGTTTCCCATTAGCTCCCAGACAGGTGACCCAGCCTAGCAGGACTTCAGGACGCGGACGGCCTATGTCAAAGGTAAGCCCAGTTCCTACTTGGGCAGGTTCAGCGTTGGGATCCCGACATGAAAGCCAGCGGCAGCCTCCCCATAGCCAGCACCACGGGCTAGTTACCACGGCGCGGTGCTGCCCCTGTCTATTGCCCCAAGCCAATCACAGCCCTGGCAGAGTCCCTGGAGCGAGGCTGGGAGGACCCGTACCCTGGGAAAAGGAAAAATTCCCAAGCAGTTTCTTTTTTTTGACGTTCCCTCCCATCTCTGGGCCCCAAATGCTCCTGTGCGGAGATACAATTAAATCAGCGTTCTGCTAACAATCTCTCGGCTAATAAGACATTTTTCTCCTCCCCCGCCACTCCACCCCGATCCTTGTGTGATGGGAGTGCTTTGATATCAGAGTGGACCCTAATGGGTTCAGTGTAAGAGAGCCTTAATTTATTACGTGCCTGTAATTGATGTTTATATAAAGTAGCTCTTACAGCTCCTCAGAGCGGGAGATGAAAAGCAATCAGTCAGCCATTTGCCTCGAAAGGAAGAGGGAGAAAGAGAGCGAGAGAGAGACAGCCCAACACATATCAAAAAGCTACTTCCTGCAAACCAGGAGGGAGAGTGTTGGATTAGCACGCCCGGGGCTTTGAAGCTGAGCCACTGAGCCACAGAGATGCTGCTAATTCTTATCACAACAGGGACTAGACAGCACCGCAGCAGGCAATTCGCAGGCCAGGGGAAGCCCAAGCCTCAAATGCCCCAGCAGCCAGGCTCCAGTGACACTACCGGCCCATTCCTGGCCTTCCAAACCCCGGGGCCCCACGCTGCACAGTGCTGCCTGTCTAAGCTCCAGTGAGGCCTGCCACAGACCAGGCCGGCAGCATGATAACCAAGTACAGCTGCGGCACACAGACATGGCTGTCAGCAAAGAGCGAACCCATGACTGTCAGCATTCAAAGCACAACTCTGCAGCTACGGGCGTGCCTCCTTCAGTGAGGAGCAAGTAGGAGGCTGTTACCCCCACAACTAAAGGAAACCATGGTCTCACACACACCTGTAAAGGGCCTACACACTACGGTGAATGCTGGATTAGGAATACAATACCTACGCAGGTAGGAAGGCATCTAACAATAAGGAAATGGCTTGAACTTTCCCTGCGCATCCTGGAAAACTATTTACCAGTCGCTCTAGGTAGATAGTTAGGAACAGGGCTGCTGAAAAGAAGAAGGAGGAGTTCATTTCTCTCCGGGAAGTGAAAAGCAAAATCAATGGAGGAGGAATTGCCGGAAGATGCATAAGCAGAACACAGACACGTCCCCCAAGCAGTGTGTGGGGCCCTTGGAGCAGGACTCAACAAATTTGCCTCAGAGTCAGGAGCCATCCCAAAAATTAAGGAGCCAGACAATATGGACCCAGCGGCAGGTCGCCCCTCCTGGCCCCGTCTGCCCCTCTCCTACAATGTGGGCTCAGCGGGGAGGGGCCTGGGGAGCCCAGTGGCTGCTCTCCCCTCCTGGCCCCGGCCCTTCCCCCCTGCCCCTCACCACAACATGGGCTCAGAGGCGGGGTCCCCCTGGCCTGAGTGCAGCAGCCGCTCTCCCCTCCCAGCTGTGCCCCTCTCCCACAACGTGGGCTCAGAGGTGGGGTGCCCTAGCTGGAGCGTGGCAGCCACAGCGCTCCCCCTTCCCAGCCCTGCCAAATGGGCGCAGGAATGCTAGGTGCCAGATTTAAATTTCTAGGAGTCATGGAGACCTGGCACCCGGAGTTTGTCGAGCCCTGCCTTGGAGCCATGCCACATTCCTGTCACACTGACAGGGAACCAGGGAAATAACCTAGAAACAGGCGTGTGAACGCCACCACAAAGGCAGAGGTTTTTACAGCGGCTAGTGAGCCTTGGGAAGGGAGCCTGGTTCCAGAGGGTGAGTGCTCGGTGCTGTCCAAGAATTAGGCCCTATTAGGGTGACTAGTTGGGCCCCACAACCTTGAGAGACCCAAAATCGTCAGTGATGTTGGAAAGTCGTAGCCAGGAGTAGCCAGAGAGAAGCCAAAGTCAGCCTGCTGTACCAGTTTTACCAACCCACAGGAACCAGGCCTTCTCATCCCGTAATGTCACTATGTGAAGTTGTGACTTCCTGCCACTTAGTTCCTGGCTGCTCTCTTTCCTAATAAGGCTTCTACTGCTTAGCCAAAGAACAAGGCCTGATTACTGTCCTAAGCGTACCTACGACCACTAGATAAAGAAACAGATCTTAAGAAGTTTAAAGAACACTTGTTGGATAGCATTCTGTCTGGCAAAGAATCACTCATCAACGGTCCCACAGGGAGCCCTGTCCTGGCAGGGACCGTTACCAAGGGAAGATGTTTCTCTCCTCCTCCCATGTCATCCAGGGCTTCTCCTGGGGTATCTAGATACATTTAGCTGAGATCTGGAAGGCCAGGGGGAGCCAGAGACGTGGAGGGTTACTGGGAAGCTGCTCTACGTGGCTGGGGCTGTCATGGCAAAGGCGCTCACACACACAGGGGCAAGCAGTGGGACAAAGGGGGGGGCATCGAGGGGTATGATGCAATTGTGGTTGGCTGGCATCCGAGGGTAAGGGAGTCTACGCATTCTCTATGTGCCTGGTGCGTGGCAGGGGTGGCCAGGCCGCTGTGTCTGCTGCCTGTAACTGCAACCAGCATTAAGAATTCATCAGCCTGGAGGCGCGAGGTCTTGAGCAGAGATTCTCTCTGAGCCAGGGCCTGGAGGTGGAGAACTGGCTGCTGTGGAAGGAGACTGAAATTCAGACCTTGGAATGTGATGGGCAGCTGCCTCCTCCAGGGCCCTCTGCTCTCAGCAGCACCATCTGGGCCGTCTGGGATTGGAGGGGGAGGGCCAAAGCACAGCAGTGGTACCGGGAGAGGAAAGCTCCCCCTGCAACGTGTCCCAAGTCTAGCAAAGCCGCTTAGCTGGCGCTGCTGCCCCCGCCCACATGGTGTGGGTCTAACAAAGGCCCAGCACTTGGGAGTCACATTGTGCGCAGCTCTGGCTGGAGAGCCATACGTCACCAAACCCAGCAAAAAACCTGGTGCTAAATTGAATCAATCCATCTTGGAAATGGTTCTTGTCAGCCTGTGTCAGGGAAAGCGGCTGCAATAGAGAGAGGGATCAGGCGGGGAGGGGGGGGGGAGAGGGGGGGACCCTGCCGATCAGCAACGCTGGGAGAGCCCTGCAAACTGCATCCACAACTGAGCATGTGTTCATCCTCCCCCTCCCATAGCACCTGTCTAATCAGTGCTGTCCATAGGCGGAGGCTGTGAACACAGAGCCAAGCAGGCCCTGTTCAGGTTTCCCATTGCTCAGTGGGATGGAGCTGGGCAGCAGGGATGGGTCTAACCATCAGACATGGCCAGCACTGGGGGGTAGGGGAGGATGTGTGTTAATCATGTAGGGACACAAAGAATCCCCAGTTTTTCTCATTCCTCTGTTACCCACATACACTAGGGCACCCCATCTATACCCCCATCCATAGGGCTCAAGGCACAACCTGGTTAAGGCACTCCCAACCCTCTCCCAGTCCATCGAGCAATGGGCGAAAGGCACCTACCCTTATCCAATTCACTCTCTTGGCTCAGGGTCACCCATTCCCAGGCTGTGGGGCTCTGGGTGTAACCTGGTTAATTGAAGTACCCACCCTTCTCCAATTCGTAGGGCTCTCGGCGTAATCTTCTGCAGGCTTGTGGGGCCTTTTACCAGTGAAGGAGTCTTGCGCAATAATATCTGCATTCTCTATTAACAATTACCAAAACAGAAGACGCAGGCTAAGCATACACTGCTCACCACTCCACTAAGGCAGACAAACTTCTCCTGGTGGCTGAACAGGATTAGATCTGGGGACTCCAGCAGCACGATATGGTTGGCAGGGTGTTGCAGTCTGGCACCTCTGATCTTGGGCTGTGTCCTGGAGTTAGGTTCCAAAGAACTTCCTTTTGGACCCCCGTTATACAGCTAAAACTTGGGTCCTGCTTACCTATGCATTAACCAATCATTTTAAATTAAAATATGACAAAATACCAACCCTAGCCCATCCCAAGACAGTTCCTTAACCGATCATACCCCACTGCTTTAGGTGATTTAAATACTGCACAATTAATTAGACGACAGACAGAAACAATCAAAGAACTAGACAGAAACAATTCAGCTAAACAACAGAGAAATGGCACCAGAAGACAAAACAATAAGTGTGGATTTTACAACCACAAAGGTTGATAAGTGATTCCTTACCAGACACAATGCTATCAAACAAAGTTTCCTTTAAAGATCTTGAGATCTGGTTATTTATCTGGCAGTGGTAGGTACTATTAGGAAAGCAGCAGCTTTGTAACAGCCGGATATTACATTGTATGATGTAATGTCAGGAATGTAGGATGTGATTACCTGCTATTTAGTTCATGGCTGCTTTCTCTCCTAATATCAGTCAAAGAACAAGGCTTCAGACCTTACACCTCTGGGCATGAAGGTGTGAGAGCTGGTGCTGGAGAAGACAAGAGGCCTCATGCTTAGTGCAGAAGGTTCTGTGCTTCAGTTTCCCCACCTGCTGCTGATGCTTACAACACAGGACATGTACTGGACACGCAGGGAGACACCGAGAGACATGGCTACAAATGCTCTCCGCACTGGTCTCCCTCCGTCACCAGAAGCCCCTCCCTTGCTGGGCACAGGTTGGCATCCATGCCCATCTGCTAGCTCAGAAGCGGGGACCAGGGTCCTTTCTCCCTGGCAGCTTGGCTGGTTCCAGAACATGACATTTCAGGAAATAGGTGCCGCAGCTGGTCCTACGACTGCCCCATGTGGAACAGACTGACAATGGGAGAGTACAAGGGGAGCCCCAGCAGAGATCTTGCCCCCCAGGGTCTACGGCCTTGGATGGGCAGGTCACAGGCAGAGCACCCATCGCTTCGCTGCCTCTGCCCTGAGTTATGTTCAATGGGCATGTGCCAGAGTCCTGGATGCAACCCACCGCATAGCGACATGTTCTCCTATGGCCCCAGCAGTTCAGCCCCAACACCTCCACACCTCAAACAGCCTGTCCCCTGCTCTGCAAATCAGGCCGTTTGCTCCCTAGTCTCATTTGCCATCCTGGACCACCACACCAGAACCTGCTCCACCCGGGTCCTAGATCCCCAGGCGATATGGACAGCTGTTCCACTGCTATGTAGGGCAGGAGCTGGCCAGTACTTGGCAAGGAAAACTCTTCAGAGAATGGGGCATGCAATGGATGGCACTGAGCCAGGTCCCAGCAGAGAATTACAGGGTGCTCTGTGCTCCAGGGGGGGACCTCAGCAAGGAAATGGAGAGGAAAGATAGCCCAGTGGTTACAGCACTAGCCTTGGATGCAGGAGACCCAGGGTCGACCCCTATTCTGCCAACAACTTCCTTCTGAGTCACTTAGCTTATAGCACTGCCCAATCTATTAGGCTAACTACAGCCATATCGTGAGTGGCTCAGCTACTATAGCGATGGTGGCCAGATCCTACCACCTTGGCTAGAAGACATGTCAAATCAAAGCCCTGCCGCTTGTGGCCATCCCAACACCCGCCACAAGAAGGGGGTGGGGATAGCCCCAGCTTCCAGCCCCATGGGGATGGCTGCCTTCTGCCTCCATAATTCCCCCTGCAAGTCCAAACTGGCAAGTTAATCCCCACTCCCACCCTAAACAAGGCCCCAGCTGGTGCACTCTGCCCCAGAAGTGGCTGCATAGAGAGGCGACCTCTGTTTTCAGACAGAGAACGTGGGCTCCATAAGGGGCTATGGGAATGCAAGGTGCTCCCCAACGCCCAAAGAAACTAAACCTCCAGCAGGCTCCTTGGGACGAGGACCGACAGGATCCTGCTACAGGATTCCAGGAAAACCAAGCGCTCACGGGGAAGCTGGGGGAGAATCAGCCCTGCACAGAAGCCCTGTGCCAGCCCTCTGTCCAGGGCCCAGTTTCACCTAGTGAATGCAGCATTGCTGCCAAGCCACTGTGCCCAGAGACAGTACCACACCTCCACAGGAGGGCGCAAGCCCCCCACCCAGAGATCCTCTCAAAGCTGGGTGAAGGGGCAGCCACCTGTGTGAGGGAGGAAGGGAGGGGAAATACCTGCTGGCCCAGCTAGTGCCTGTAAAATGCCCTTCCCCCAGTCACTGATTTCCCAAGCTGCGCCCCAGAATGGAGGCCGCTGAATAAAGATGTGTGGGGTGAGCTCCAGGAGCCGGCGAGGGGAAGACAAAGGCAATCCGGCCTGACACAAATATAGACGAACACTTGTGCGCTGAAACCACGGACTGGCACATTAAAATGTAGCACGAAACAGGGCGGCAGGTATGGCTAGAGCCTGGTGATTGATTTTCCAACCAGACATTCAGACCAACCAAATATGTCACCCAGACAAGCACTTTAAAAGCCCTGGCAGGCGCAGATCTATACTCTGCCCAGACTTGAGACCATCAATCGTTCCCAGAGATGCTGGCACGAAAGGAAGCCGCCAGGAAGGGGGACTTTAACTATACGGATTTCAAGCGTGTGGCTTCATGAAACTTGCGCGTGACCCCCATGTGACAGGAGGCGTGGGGCCAGGGTGACTAATGGAAGCTGGCATGCCTGGGTGTGAACGTGTTGGAAGATCGGGGTGGGCAGCGTGTCACAGCAATCCCGCAGGGGGCCTTAGAACGCGACTGTGCTGCTGCAACGCAACCAACAAACTGAACGGTGCCAGCATGGGGCATGAGCGGGCACCTGCATGCCGGGGGTGCTTACACACTCACAAGGGATACACGGGCATGCATGCAATACACAGTAGGCGTGTGCACATGGTGTGGTGCAAAGACGTGAACGCACACATCTGTACACTGCTCTGCTGATGGTGCTGCTGGCCGGGGCAGCTCTGACACCTATCAACTGCTGACACAATCACACAGATGGCGCCAACAGGAGGGGAAGGCAAGGGCTCCAAGCAGTTGTGGTCACAGAAGGGGGAGCAGGGGGGGTGGGGGACAGCTCTGTGCAGGGGAAGCTCAGGGCAGATGTGCGGGGCCATCCAGGCATCACATTTCTGCCGCAGACAGCCACGCTCACCCATGCAACTGCTCCTGCGGGGACAGGCCACAAAATGGGGCATGAGAGATGGGGTGCAAGATGAATAGGGGGCTAGCCTGCCCAGGGATTATGGGAGAGAGGAGTGCTTTAAAGCAGGTTCCCTGGGCTGGGCTCCCCCAGGCCCGGCTAGGTGGCAAATCGGCCCGTTTCTACCCCAAGCAGGTTGTGACAGCGGCCAATGTGTGGGCAGGCAGCCTGGGACTGACACTGCAAACATCCCAGGAGGCCAGCTTTCCGCAATGTCAAAGGTGAGACCATCAGGGAGGCCTCCCTCCCCCTCCCTCCCGCGCGCGCCCACATCCACGGGCACAGCTGTGGGGTGGGAGCGTTTGCCCAGCTCCTATACGGGTGTCCACCCAGCCTCATCAGCCTCTCAATGTCCAAACTGCACCAAATTCACACCAGCATACCCAAAAGAAATCTTGCCCTGATCACATCCCCGCCCACCAGCTGCTGGCATCCAGACCCCCCCACGTCAATGGCACTATAAACAAGGAAGACCCCCGGAGGCCAGCAGGCGGGCAGGGGTGGAATCTGCTAGCTCAGCACGCAGGTAAGATCCCTGAAACTTGGCTCTCATGAAGGAAATTAGAAGGGTAAACCATCCATCTTTTGCACTGCCGGTCCTAATTAAGAGCCAGCCAATTCCCCTGCCTGCCTGCTTTCTCTCCCTCGCACAATATGTTATTTACCTGCAGCTAATAGGTTCAGTGCAATAATGACAGTCTGGTATCAAATGACTGGATCTTGGCTTCTGGCAGCTTTAAAGACCCGTCGCCGGGGCACTAGGGTTTCTAATTACAGGTTTTGTCATCCACAAGGTTTCAGTTCACCACCAATCATTCTCTGCAGGCAACACGTCCGCCCAGATTTGAAATCCAGACACAGCCCAGACAGTTCAGGTGAAACGCACGGCACTGCACAAGGTGAGGGATGGCGGCTTAGGCCCCTGCCGTGTTTAATTCATTGGAAGAGAGCAATCAAGGTGCCACGTGCAGTAATTACAGGCCGGGCTGGAGCAGGTTCCCAAAGTTTCCCCTCGGTGGTTTACAGATGTGACTGGGGGAGATGCCTGCCTTCGTTAACTGGGCAGCCCCAACTGTGTGGGGCACCTTTGCTGAGCCAGCAGTCTGCCACCAATGCAAAGCACCATCGGGGGGGACGGGATCCTCCCTGCTGCATACTCTTGGGGGGCCTCACCCAGGAGGGAACCGTTTCAGGGTTGGTTGGGGAACAGGGGCTCCCCAGATCCCTCCTAGGTTGTAACCAACTGTCACCTTCTGCTCCTTGCAGTCACGCTTTCATGTTGGGATGAGAGGCCTCCTGCTGTGGGGTGCCAAGAACACGGGTCATTGTGGGGGACAGGAAAAGCTGAGGATGGGGGCTTAGTTCCTCATGACCTCAGTAGCAGATCCTTCCAAGCCAGGCTGGACACTGCTCCCCAGGGTCATGAGTCAGCTGATCCACTGGGGAAATGCCACAGGGCCCCACAGATCTGCCCTCTCACACTGACACACCAAAGGCACATCAGCAGTGCCAGTGGGGCTCAGGGGCGGGGAGTCCTTGCTTTTCAGCAATTTCACCTCTGAGCCAAAATTCCTCCCTGGGGACATGCCCCGGCTCAGTGGCAGGTTTCAACAGGAGCCAACGTGTCTACGCCCCACAGCCTCCTGCCCTAGCCCAAAAGTAGCAGCGGCAATAGCTGGCCAGCCCTGAAGGGACAGCAAACCTCGCAGGAGGAGCAAGGGGAAGGGCATGAGGGAGCAAAAAGCAAAACAAACAAGCCAGCGGCTTGAGATCACGTCATGGCCAAGGTCCTGCTGGCGGGTGCGGAGGGCCAGCATTAATCACTGCCACGCAATGCACGGCTTGTCCTTCCTGCCCCAGGGCCTGGTTCCCATGGTGCCCGCAGCTGCAGCGCGCAAGAGAGCAAGCGAGGTAACAAACCCCATTGGCGTGTTTGTTAAGAAGCCCGGCTCCTTGGCCTGGCGGCTCAGCCAGGGCTGCGTGGGAAATGCCAAGTGATTTATTTTAGCCAATTATTGGTGCACTTTTCCCTTCCCAGGGACCACACTTCATTGATTGAAACCTATTGAAAACAAATTAACCAGCTCTGGGATGCAAAGATCTGTTTATCACTCCTCCAGAGGCTTGCGGGGAAGCCATGTGAATGGTGGTGCATGCTTCACAGCTGCACGTTTCCTCTCCGGTATGTCTGGGATGCAAGGAGGGGAGCAGAGACCCTGCCCTCCTTTTGGGCTTTGCAGACCATCTCCCAGGGCCTGCCTGGGAACGCCTTGGCTCCTCCCAGCTTTGTCCTGCCTCTTGGATCCTGGATCCACCACTGGTGAGGGCCACTCCAGCCTTCCTCCCAAGGGGTGTTATTTCAAGCCTCTCCTTCCCCTTCTGCAACGGAGCTTATAAAGGGATCCGGAGACTCCAGGACAAGCAGGAGGGGATGAGCCGCCCTGGCCATGATGTGGATGTGCGTGAGCTGAGCACAGCGCTGTCCTCTCAGGAGAGCCAGTCTGGGTGCAGGGCACCCTCACCAGGGCTGGCCAGGAACCAGCTGTTAAAGGCCAGGCCACGGAACATGCGTTACCATACTGGGGGTACATGTTATCACATGGGTCAGGCGGGGCTGTGTCGACAGGACCGGCCAGCGTGATAAAAATCTCTCACTGCTGGGGCTGTCCACGGCTCCCACACAGCTCAGCATCATGGCACCAACAGCCCTGCCCTGCAACCATCACAGACAAGGGGCTTCACAATCTCCCCCACTTCCCCAAGACACCATAGCATTTACTGTGGCAATGGGCCCTAAAAGGCCCTCCAGGGATTGGTCCTCTTGGCAGGCTCCCCTAGGCTGGCCAGCGCTGGGTTCTATTCCTCCTGCTAGTGCAACCGCCCAAAAGGGAGGAAATAATCTGAAGAATTCCCTTCCCTGCCCCGGCTTGGCTCCAGGCAGATCGCCTATCTCTGGAGAGACAGGGGCAGCACAGCCTGGCCAAGGGGACTGGTGAAGGCTTTGAAAACTAGGCTGTGCACGGGCCCAGGTGGGGAAATGACTCGGAGCTGTTCCCTGCTGCCAGCAGCCTGGGGCTGAATGAATCAAGGAAGGGTTCAGTCTAGGTTCGAGCGCACCCATCAGCACCACGCTCGCACCCAGTCTGGGCTTGCACCCAGTCTACGCCGGGCCAAGACGGGAAAAGGGCTGGGTCAGATACCGGCAGGCAGCAGCGGGTCCAGCAGGAATCCAGGACCCCCACGCCAGCTCTGAATTGGGGCAGAGAGGGAATTAAGGTGTGGGTGGTGAGTGAGGGAAGAAAGAGAAGGTGTCTGTGGCACTGATAGCTCCCCCAGCACCTTCTGAATTTTCACCCAGGCTCACTTAACAACCCCCCCCACCACCACCGCCCCTCTCTGCCCCACACACTCACTACCATGCATGGTGGTGCTGAGAGCGCCAGAGCACACGGGCTGTCATGGGCCTTCCAGGGGAGCGTGGCAGGCCTGGGAATTTCTGCTGCTGCTGCCGCCCGGTGAGGCTCTAGGGAGGCGTGGGGCGTGTGACTGCTTTCCAAGTTTTTCCTCTCTCCTCCCTTCCCTCTGCTCCCCTTAATGGGCTGGGACACAGCAGTCTAGATTGCCAGAGCTATAATTATAAATAATTGAGTGTGTGAAAGGGATGGAGGACGCAATATAGAGCATGGGCGGATAGAAAACGCAGCCGGCTACCTGCCTGACTTACAAAAAAAAACGGCCCTTGGCCTCCTGGCAGGCCAGTGCGCCGCCTGCCTCGCTGGGGCCTCCCCCTCCCCAAGAAGGCATCCAGAGCTGGCGCCAGGAGCTAGCCGCAATGCCACTGCAGCCCTCTCAGCCAAATGGCCTTGGGGCGACGCAAGGGCAGAGCCAGGAGCTTGGAGCTCCCGAGGAAACGGTGCATGCAGGGTGGAGGAGCGTGACAGAATTCTCTGCAGGAGTCGAGGGGCAGCGGGGGACCAGTTCAATCCAGTGCCAGGGTTCAGGCTAGTCACTAGCTAGGCTAGTAATGTACACAGGAGAGGCACAGGTAACAGTACTCACCAGTCAGTAGGTCAAACCTTTGTAAGGAAGCAGACAGGCGTTAGCTGGGGTAGTCATAATTCTTAGCACTGTAGGAAGCTGCATAAAATATCCTTGTCCCCATTTTACAAGTGGGGAAACCGAGGCACACAATGGCATAGCAACTTGCTCCAGTCACCTGGCAAAGCCCAGAATAGCTCCCAGGTCTGCTGACTGCCAGTCCAGTGCCCTCCCTCCTGCCCCCTGCTTCCCCTCTAGCAGCACACATGGGTGCGTTGTGCCCACGGACTCTGCAAAGCGCTGGGAGACACCGGGTTTGGGGTGGAATACGAAGTCCTCTGGGATTGATCCCCCCAGCCGGCCCAGTCGTGTGCCCGATGCGCAGTGACTGAGTGATGCTACCTCACCAACAGATCAAAGTGGTTAGAGACAGAGCAGGCCAGCAGGCACGCGTCCCTGGGACAGCCAGATACAGTCCCGGCCCCCAGACATCAAAGAGAGCCTCGGCTGGAACTCAGCCACCTCCCTGCTGAGGGGCAGTGCTTGGCCCATGAATGGGAGGTTCTGCAAGTAATGTCTCCGTCTACCCTAGCCCTGGAGAGCATGCTCAGTGCTGTGGGAAGGGAACCCCTCCTCAGGAAGGAACTAGGAAGAGGGGCTGGATGAGGAGGGGAGGGGAGGGGAGGAGCCCAGCTGATGGACTGTCCTTATCTCTGCCCCCAGAGTGGTGCATCTCCAGGCATGACTCTTCTGACACCAGAGCTTGCGAGGCTTACCCAGACACTAATGGCGGCGACCCCATGAAGTGAACCTGGCTAGCATTAATTTGACCATATACATACACACTAATCAGCTGTAACTGTGGCACCCCGCTCAATCCAAATTGATTTACCCAGGCTGGAAATGGATACAAATGTGATTAAAGGCTTTTTATTTTACATAGGTTCTCTAGAAAATGATTTAAATCAATTGCCAGGTAGGCCTCGTGTTGTGGCTGCGCCAGGGCGCCACTCTGGCTGGCGGAGACAGTGCCCGGGGCGAGAGCTGTCCCCCAAGAGAGCTGTCCCCTGGCCTCCTAAGCAAAGGGCAGGACGTGCGCCCCATCTGCTAACCATCTGTCGCCCTATGCCCAGCGCGTTTCTGGCCAGAGTGGGGACGAGCATCCAGGGGCCTGGAAAGGGTCCCACCGACCCGCTGGGCAGTGCGGGAGTCAGGATCAGCGCTGCTCTTGGGACGGGACACAGCTGGTGCCAAGGAGATTAACATGCCCACAGCCAGCGCCGGCTCATCCAGATCCAGCTGCACGGAGGGAAGGGCTGTGCTTAGGACTCCACCCACGCCCCCTCCAAGGCTTTTACCTGCTGGCCTCATGTGACCCCATAAAAACAAAGCGAAGACTGTCAGATGGCTGCAGTCCGCGGGCTAGAATCAGAGCCTCTCCAGGAATCTGCTTTGCCTGGGTCTCGCCCACGGCTCACAGCACTCACCCACCACACAGCCTGGCATGACCAACAAGGCAGCAATAGCAGGGGAGCTGCAGGCTGGGACTGGCACAGCCAGGGGAGCTGCGGGGTGGAGCAGGGCCAGCTGTGGGGGGAAGCTGCAGGCCAGATATAGCCGGGGGGAGCAGCAGGCCGGGCCAGGCACAGCCAGGGGAAGCAGTGGCTCCACTGTCACACCCAGGCACCCACAGACCTGCTGGCCGTGGAGCAGTGTCTCGGGAGGCTGTCCCAGTGAATGTGGTGTGACAGCTCCTAGCAGCCAGCAGCGCCTGGGCACCTGCAGGCTGCGCCTGACGCTTTGTGCACTCCGGGGCCAGGGCCTGGGCTTCACAGAAAGTACTCCAGGGCCAAGCTCCTTCCTCCCCCCCGGCCCGCTGCCCGTGTGCCCACTAGGCCACATGCCTTCAGGGGCAGGTACGGCAGGGACAGAGGAACAACGGGAACAGCTGATTCCCTTCCCTGGCATTCAAGCTGCAACAGACACAGCTGGCTCTGCACCTCCCCGCCTCTCAACATGCAAGTTGGATTCCTTCCATTCGGATCCAGTGGTGCTGGGCTCCCTGAGAACTGGACCACGATACAGGCAGGCTGATCTAGCCATCTGCACCAGCTACCCAAATGAGGGGCAAACAGCAGACCCGCTCCATCTGCAGCCCAGCAGGCCCCCACGTGCCCAGACCCTACTGCAGATGCTAACCGCCGCACAGCCACCAGCAGTGCAAGCAGAGGGCTGGCGCCTCCCGGACTGGGTGAGGCGAGGAGGTGCTGCAGTGTGGGGAGCGGCACCCCGAGCCCCCAGCAGAGCCACACCAGGAAGGGACACAGCGCCAGCGATCCTCAGGGAGCAATGTGTCAGATGGAGAGCCCAGGACACAAAGAGAGGGAAGGAGGAATTAGATTTGGCCCCCAACCTTCGCTTGCCCACTTGTCACCCACGGTCCCTCAAGGGAAGCCTGCCTGGGAACCAGGCTGCTCCACTCTGCGCTGGTTCAGCCCTGCAGGAGACAGGCCCCAGTCCCCAACGGCCAAAAATCCCCCGACAAGGCACCCAGGGCCTCTGCCCTCAGCCCCTGCGAGCCCAAGTGCCACGCCCTGGCAAGGGATCAAAGCCAGTTCCGCCAAGCGCTGATGCCTGCCTATTGTTCTTCAATTATTCAAACAATAATTGCAGCCTTATTTAAAGTCTAGTCTTGCATCCGCTGCACGGCCTGCTGCCAAGCCCCACGCTATGCTGGTAGATTTACACTGGTCTCTCACATAGCCAATTAATTAAGTAAACACATTCATCAGCATGTTCTCAGGTGTGCAGCCGGAGAGGCAGCGTGGTTCCTTCCCCACTGCCTCGGCCCCGTCTCATTTCATTCCTGTCGGAGCCGGCCACACTCACATGAGCAGGGGAATGGAAAGTGCGGATGCCAGCACCATGCTGCCATATGGCCACTCTGCCATGGCTGCACCTGGCATGGCAGTGCCTGTCTATGCACAGAGGACAAGGGAAGCCACCAAAAGTCAAGTGGAACAGAGCAAAACTCCACTGGGAGCCTTCCCATCTTCTTCCTGGCTCAGGCCTGCAGAAAGGTAGCATGCCAGCCGTGAACTGGTCCGATGCACCTGAACAGGTTTGATGTGACCCGTGAGAGCAAACCTCTGCTAGAAAAGGTGCTAGCAGACCCAGCTTTGGCTAGTACAGTGCCCCTCACCGACTAATTACTCTCTCGTCTGAGCAGTTACTTTAAACATTGGGCTCCAGACTGGTGCAGGGAATAGTCTACTGCAGCCTTCGGCTATCGAGGCTCTTGGGCAGACAGCCCTGACAGGAGAACTGGCCTGGGAACCTGAGCTAACATGGTTTAATCACGGCTGATCGGGGGAGAAAAGGACCGCTGAGGACCCCTCCAGTGCCAGTGCAGGATTGTCCTGTCATATACCTCTTGGGTGTTGCCCAGCCCACCCTGTTGTGGTTAGCGCAGTTTCCCTTCCAATGCAGGCAGGGCTTTAGATCAATAGGGAGCTTGGTCTAGGAAAAGCAGCATGTCTTTCGTTGCCAGGAATTCCTGCCTCTGCCATCAACTCACTCTTTGAGATAGGGCAAGTGGCTTCTACTCTCTGCATTGATTTCCCCAACTGCACAGAGGTCTGTGACATTAGTCCAGCAAATGTTTGGGAAGCCCTTGGGAAGTAGAGAACACCGTATTCAAGGCTGAGTAGTATTATTACAACACCTCAGTTTTTCCAGTAAGAAAAACCAATAAAATCTCTAAGTCTAATTGGGTTCCACTGGATACAGCTGCAGGTTCCATCAGGCAACCATCTGCTATCGATGGACAGCTGTTCAACAGATCATTGGCAAACTTCATGTTGCTGGTACCATAGCCTCACGTTGACAAGGACTGGCCCACTGCCCGTCCCGTTTGCCACAAGACACAGCAGGAGAGAAGGACTAGGGCAGGACAGGGCTGAGGAAGGAGAGCTCCAAAAGGACAAACAGGCAGCACAGCTTGCTTCCTCCTCGGAGCCCCAAGTGAAGCACGCTGGTTTCTGTCCTATTCCTCCTTGCAGGTGTTACAGCCTTCTGCTACGTGGCTGCTTATCTTTGATCATAGGTGAGAAAGAGGAGCCTTATAGGCTAAGCAAGGAGCACTCCGGCCTTTGCGAGAGACTGCACACGCCTAGCGGGGCAGCAACGGATTCTAATCCCCACGCAGTGCCTGGCACGGCCCATGGTAACACACATCATATCACTGTAAACTCTGCTGGCCCTTCGGAGGTCTGGGCTTTCAGTGACGCCACCTTCTACTGCACTGCCGCTCTCTTGGAGGGTCTGAGCCGGGCTGCCCAGGGAACTCTGCCCTTTAAATACACACATGCAGATTCCACCCTAGCACAATTCAGTGGGAGCTGCCGGTTGCTCGACTCCTGTGAAATGTGGCCACTTTATTTAGGTGCCTAAATATGGAACCAGGTACCCCTTCTCTGAAAACATTCGCTCAATTGACAAGTCAATGCACATCATCATTTCCCCAGCAGGCTGCTTCTCAAGTGGCCCCCCTTCCCCCAAACAGCCCTAGCGTCTTCCCGTCTTCACCTGTGTCAAGGCTGGCAGGAGTGAAAATGGGTGCTGGCTAAGGCCTTGTATACAGGGGGAGCTGCTCCAGCAAGCTAAGGGGTGGATTTAAACCAAGCTAGCTATTCCGGTATAGCCACCATGCAGACATGCTAGGACAAGAGGGGCCTATCTAACTACAGCAGTGTGACCAGTAAAACCTTCCCATGTGGACAAGGCCAGGAGCAGAGACCCCACATGCTCACAGGGGCCTAGCTCCACTCCCATTTACACCTGAGCTATGCTCCCGATTTCCATGGGGCTGCACCAAGGGCAGAATTCAAAGGCAGGATGAGATCTGCTGGGTGTTTGAGAGGATCACTTTTTCCTGACTGTTACTGCATTTTAATATAACCACCACAGGCTGGACTTGAGAGCAACAGCAGTTAATTATCACCCTTCACTTCAAACAGCCTTCTGCTTCTGTGTCCAAATACACATGCTGACGCATACACAATGCAATATAAGCCTACTGCTTCTGCATCCACCACATACCTTCTATCAATATAAAACACACAAAAAGCTATGTTAAAACAACATTAAGGTCACAAAGTGGATCGCTCAAAAATTAGGAAACGCCAAAAATAGAGCTGCTTATGTAACATTAATTGGGCCCCCTTGTGTGTCTTCATTATGATACCAGCTTTCATTACATGATCACATACTATTTTTTCCACTCTCAGATCTGGTACCTGGTTCCAGCCCAGTCTGGAGCAGGTTGGAGGCACAGTTACAGGTGAAGTCTGCTTACACCCCAGGAGCTGTGGGTTGGAACATGCTCAGTGAGGATGGATTCTTTCGAGACTTTAGCTGCTAAAACCAAAGCAATCTCTACTGAGTATGTGCAAACTGTCAGGGCTTAAATTCTCACAGAATATTTCCTGGAGAGCCGCCCCCCAACAAAAAACAAAAAAAAATCTCCAGGAGGGAGGTTGAAAATGACCAGAGCTTTGTCTGAATTTAAGCCCTGCAAACTGTGATTTTTCAAAGGCTTATCTCTTGGTCAGACGTGGATAGGTTTCTGTGGAGATGACAAAGGGCTCCACACTGCCAAATTTCAAGCCCCTGCTCCATACCATAGGGGCGTTAGAGCAGTTCACAGAGAAGGTTGCCAGAATTTTTTTAACATTGCAAAACATTTTTCTCTTGCCTCAGTCTCGGAAACACCTCAACCGTTTTAGCTGAAACTTTTGGAAAATAAAAATAAAATCAGCCTGAGGAAGACACCCTGCATGGAGCATTTCAGCCCAAACCGTTTAAGTTTAGCCAAGTTGTAAGCAACTGACCATAATAATAGGTGCCATTACCAGCCCTGTCCATAATATCATGGCTTCGAGCACAGAGGACTGCGTGAGTTCTAATCCCCATGCTGCCACTGATTTGCTGTGTGACCCTTCCTCAAGTCACTTCCCAGGTCTGGGTGCCAATTTTGCTATTTGCAATGCAGCGGGGAACAGGCTACCCTTATTGCTAGGGTTAAGTAGTGGTCGTGCAGGACATGCCAACTGTGCCATCAATGCTTGGAATTATTCTGTTCACATGCACCGATGCGCCTCCTACTCATGTCCATATCCTGTACGTTTCCTTTCCCTGCAAGGGACTTGCACATGACATATTAGAGGCGTATTTAGTAAAATGGTCATGTGCCGTTGGTTTATCACCTAGTAAAACTCCCTGAAATATCAGTGGCCACAGAAAGCCCATTAAAGGCTTGGGGGCATCATAAATTGAAAGCACTTTACACCTGTCTCTGTTTTTATGTTGCCTTTTCCCAAGGGCTGATTGTGACAAGAGACCTGTTGTGACTGGAGATCCAGGCGGAGCAAAGGTAATTCCCAAAGCAGCAAGACTAAGTGGTTAATATGGGGGAAGAGGGTGGGAGGCACTGGCGTTGGCTGGGGCTCAAGCTTATAACCACAGCTCATATAGGTTGGCCCCAGCACTTGGTTCAGTCCGTCACCATGTCATTCCACTCACCTTTCCTTCCCAAAATACTAGGCTATAATCAAGAGGAGAAGGGACCTTGTGTGGTTTAGCTCTACAAACCCCTCCACCTGGGCTCCCTAAACCACAGGAAATTCACAAGCTTCTCCTGCGATTCAGTTTTACAACAAACCTGTTCTTCCAGCTCAGCACAGCCAGTGCTTTGGAATGGGAGAGACAAGCTGCCTCCAGAACAGATCAGGACCTTATTGATGGATCCAGGCTGGAGTTCCCCTTTAGTTTCTCTCTGTCAGCTCCCCTTTCTCATCTGATTTTCCCATTGGATTTCCCCATCTCTGTCCTTTCTGGAAGTCTCTAAATCACGTTCAAGTCTGACTTTCAAACTGGAGCGTCCAAGAATTCAGTCGTCCCCTTGTGCATGGTCCGAACTGCCCACCCTGGCATCAGAGAATCATGCCAAGATTTGGAGCCACACATGGCTCTGTACTGCTGCTTCGCTTCCAGCCACAGGATACATCCTTAGGAGACAGCCTCTGGGTGTTACCACCGATGGAAAGCGGCAGGAAAGACACTCTACAGAGCAGGCCTTCACAGCTATTTCCACCAGGAAATCAATCAGCAGATCCTGGTCAATAAACCCACTCCTCCCCTTTTCTAGAGGGCAGCAACCACCGCCCATGTCCATCTAACCCAGGGGTCGGCAACCCGCAGCTCCGGAGCCACATGCGGCTCTTCAGTCGCGGCTCCGGAGCCACATGCGGCTCTTCAGCCACGGTAGGTTGCCGACCCCTGATCTAACCTAAGCTAGTTGCTGTATTTATATCCCTAGACCGCGCAGCTGTTAGCAAACAACCAGAAAGCCTTAGACCAAGGGAGTTCAGAGATAAGTGTCACCTTTTTACTACAGGGAGGGGCCAGGGATGATCAAGGGAAGGATTTGTTGCTGGTGAATTCAAACTACCAGCCATTCCTGCCATCTATCAGACGAGGTACAAGCCCCAGCCAAGGCTCCGCGGGCTGACCCAGGCTAGGTTTGATGGCTAGCCAAAGCAGGTCCAGAAGGCAGCACTTTAAACAGGACTAGCCATTATATATCTCCATGGAAAAGCCACAGCTCTCATTGGCCTCATCCTGAGATCCTCTCCTGGCACACTGTAGGGCCCAGGCTCCTTGGGCTGCATTGAAAACTCACCAGAGCCAACTTCCCATTGATATCAATGGGCTTCAGACGATGGCTGTTAGGCGGACGGTATCATCTCCTGCCCAGGAGAGCTAGATTTCCATCCTTTTACGAGAGATGCAGCAGCTCTGACTCCAGAATGGTGGCATGCCAGGGACACAACACACTCCAGGGAAGGGAAGGGGATGGTAATCACCGAGAGGACATGGCTGCCCTGTACGCCACTGGGATCTGAAGGTAACTGGCTCCCTCCCTCTTTGCCCCCATCAGCCTTCTCCTTCCATGTGCGCGAGGGTCGAGGTGAACAGGCGGCCCAGTGAAGAGCACTGAGCCCCAGCCCCTCCCAGCACAGCACATGGGGCAGTTATTACGCCACAACGCAGACGCTAACGGCACCGCTCCCAGAGAGGGGAAATGGCTGGAAGACCAGCCTGTGTCTGGAAATGCTTTTGTGATTACTCGCCACCCCAGGGGGGACTCAGAGAGGCTTCTCTTGACTGATTAAAGATTAAGCAACAGCCTTGTCTACACCTCCCAACAACCGTCTCCTGCTCGGGCTCTTGCACACAGGGGGAGGGGAGAGGGCAAAGGAAGGTTGGGAGCTGCCATGGATTCCATTTATTAGGGTCCATCCCTGCAATCACCTAAAAGGGAGGCGGGTTAGGAGTGCCAGGCACAAAGGGGTCAATTAATCCAGCTGGAAATGTTATTACAAGTCAAAATTTATTGTCGCTAGGCCACATTAGCACTGGCACAGAGGACATTAGGTTGCACCCCGACTGAATAAGCAGATAAATTAAAGACATCTGGAGAGCAGAATGAAGGGAGCGATTATTAATGCTGAAATTTAGAAGCCAAGGTCTGAGCCACGAATCCATCAGCGCCACTAGTTATGTCCAATAAATTAGGGGAGATAAGGACTGAAGGATGGTGTATTAAAGACAACGTTCATTTCGAAGCTGGCACGTGGACTTTGCGGCATGCTTCCCCTTGGGTGTTTAACCCCATCTGTACAACAGCCTGCTACAGCAGCCCCTGGGCTAGAGCTACAGACACCGGGAAGGCAGATGCATGGGCAGACTTCCCAGCGGCTGTATGGACGGGGAACGCACACTGCCTTGCAGCTTGACACACAGGCTTTTATTCTCCAAAGGAGTGTACAACATCCCTGGCTAATCCAGCCCTGATCGATCTCCAGCCCTGCTCTCTGAATGCACTTCACTCCCCTGGCTACGCAAAATCTCACCCCACCCTGCACCGTGAGCCCTGCTGTCATCTCTCAAACAACCCAGGAAGCCCTCTCTGTTAATTCACCGCACTGTGCTGAAGTCCTCCCCCGTTATTCCAGTCTGGCACCTGCCCCCAGCCCAACCACTGCCAACCAAGCCTGGCCTGCCATGCCCCGTTACTGTGCTGAAAGCCAGGCCTGATCACTGGGGGAAAACGCTGTGATGTGCAAACATCAGCCGAGAACTAGCCGGACACCACCAATCTCACATTCCCCCTGGATTTTAGGCCAGAGGAACAGAAAGGCGAATGCATTAAATAGTGGCAGCAGCACCCAACAGAGGGCGTACAGAGGGGGAACGGTGTAATTTGGATGACTTAGGGCCCAGCACCGGCAGGGAGAACTTGCAGGGCCCTGTTCCCCATCCACGCTATCTCCACCCTCCCTCCCCACAGCCAGCCATGCCAGAACCACAACCTGTTGGGCCAGCAGGGGCACTGGACCAACCAGGAGCTATAATCAGGCCTGATACCAGGACTCTGCCCCGACAGCTAACTTCCCGAGCTGGCTCCCTGCTGCAGCCTACCAGAGCCACCTTTTAGGATGTGCTGCAAGTCACATCCCTGCAGCTGGGGAAAGTGCAGCCCAGTGACGTGACAGAGGCTGTGCAGTGAGTCAGTGGCACAGTGCAGAACAGAAGCCAGTTCTGATTCCTAGCCCAGTGCCTGCTTCGGTAGAACAGTTGCAGTCCGGGTGTTTATTGGCCGTGGGCAGGGCTGTGCCAGCTCTCTGTGGTGGCCAGTGAGATTACTGCTTCTGCAGCAGCTCCCACCTAGCGTCAATGGGTTGCACCAAGTGAAGTCCGGGTGACACCCACAAAACCCCTCCTGTGCACGCCAGGAGTGGCTCCAGAGCACCCCCCCTCCTCGTTACAGGACGTGCTACCATCCAGTCCAGCCGCCCGTTTCCTTTCCCCAGTTAAGGCTGCGGACCAGCTCATGGGCCTTTCAGACTCCGCAAGGACAGAGCGTCTGTGCCCTTTGCCCCCACCCTCCCGGTTCCAGCCGCCTTAACTCATTACCGGCCTGGGGTTAAGTTGGCTGAGTAGGTCACTGGGGGACTCATAAACCTGCCAAGAACATCCATAATGATCAGCCTGGACAGCGCCCATATGAGCCCTGACCTCTGGTCCCTTGCAGTCATGGAAACATATAGGCCACATAACAGGGGCTGGGGCTTCTCCAGCTGTTTCCAAAAGGATCATTCTCTTCTTCCTTGACTGGGATTGGGTTTTTTTGTTTTTGTTTTTTGTTGGTGCCTTTATTTAGAGACACCAAGGAAAAAGCGACGGCCATGTGCTGAGTCTTGCGTGCCCTGCCTTTGCCCATCCCCCTATCATGCGTGCCAGCTCAATCTTGATATAACAGGAGGCAGGTGCTACAAAAGAAGATGAGGAGCACGGCAGGCTGGGGCTAATGGTTTAGCAGGCAGCGGAAGGAAGGACAGAGCGCCTAGAGCAGAGGGATGCCAGGCCACAGCTCAGGATCAGAAGTGGTAGGCCGTAGGGCAGCCCTGGCAAAAGGCGTGAATTGGCTGAGCTCCCTCTCCCCCACAAAGTCCTTGACATCAGGAGATGCCCCACCCTCTGCATGCCACAAACCAAGCCACCCAACACGCGGCTCTCACCATTACTAATCCAAAGAGCTGGGTTACTGGGGCTCCCTCGCCCCATGAATTAGGATGGGACGCCGCTCGGGCTCCCATCCATACAACAACACAGCCCGGGGCAGTGGGAAGGGGGCGGGGGGTCAAGCCAGGGGCCGGGAGTCAGGCCAGCCGGGGCTGCAGGCCAGGTGGGCAGATTGTGACTTCCAAAGCTGCAGAGGCCTCCTGGCTCCAGCTGAAGTTAGCAGGAGGTGGGGGCGCTCAGGAAACCTGGGAATAAGGCCCTGCAGCTTTCTCTGGGCCTTGGTTTCCCCATTTATAAAATGGAGCTAATTATGCTCAGCTCTCTCATGGGGGGGCAGGCTAAATTGATAAACGTCTGGGAAGTGTTTTGAACTGAGCTGGAAGGGGCCACGGTGAAAGCAGCTCAAAGCAGAAAGGGAGGAGACACCCCCCTAGTCTGGCCTTCCGGGAGCACTGCATTTGCTTGTCCCCCCCAGCCCAAACTCGGCTCATCAGTGTCAGGAGCTGTGAGCTCTCATCTGGCCTTTAAAAGACGCTTGAAGGCCTCAGTCTTGGGGCAGGCAGAACAAGTCCAATGCTACACAGTGGCTCGGCAACATGCAGTAAGCTCTCTGGTACCAGCCGGCTTCGCCCCTGCTTATCCTTTACCTCAGCAAAGTGTTCGAGACCATCTCAATACATGCCTTGAGCCTCCATGAGCCAGCAGCCGAGGGTCCAGTCCAAAACAGGCCCCAGGCACCTTCACAGCCGGGAGGGCGACCATGAATCACCAGCGGAGGCCAGTGAAATCACCAAGCCCGGTTGTGCGAGTGTCTGCTCCACTCCTGAGCTGTGCGTAGGGATCGAAACCAGAGTGGAAGGACAGGGGAGGAGAGAGAGACTGGCACACGGCCTGGCATGGGCTGGGACTATGATGAGCCATTATTCAGCCCAGCTCCTTTCTGCCTGCTTCTGCAAATCTCCCCTGGATACAGAGCCGGGCGCTACCTGGTTGGCTAACAGCATGGTGGTGATGTCTGGCAGGAGAGGGGAAGACTGCAGCATCTTGTGCCTGTGATGAAGAGATTCCCACCCCCAGGTGGTTCCCTAGTGATTTTAAAGCGAGGTGGCTGGCAGGAATGAACGCCAAATGAATGTGGCCTGCTGTACCGTGTGCCTGCGGAGATCCAAGCCCACACGCCAGTTGCTCTTGCGAAGCTGCTGAGGCCCCTCTGCCCGGGTCAGCACATACCCTGTGTGGCAGCAGGGGGCCGGATGCACCCAGGCTAGGGCAGGGTTTGCTCCAGTGGCTGGGCATGCAATGTCTGGGCAGGCAGGACTCAAGCCGGGCTAGAAAATAAGCATGCCCCTTGGAGTTTCACCAGAGGCAAAACACAGAGCTCCCTCTGTGCTGAAGCACCTCAGGGCTGGCACTTTTCGCCGGTGGGGAGTGCTAGTCCGATGCCAAGGGGAGGGATCCTGACACCAAGGGGCAATGAGAATAAAGCCTGGCAAGGACCTTTCAGGGACAGCGTGGGAGAAGCTGGCACGGCTGAGCTGCACCCTTGTGGGTGTAAACAGGACCAGGCATGCTCATGTACAACTTCCTAGGGCTGAAGCAACAATCCCTGTCCCTTAGATACAGCTCCTCCATTGGCTTGGGCTCCCAAGGCTGCAGGGACAATCCTGCTTTGGTCTGTTTTGTCCCCCTCCCGATAATTTCGGGGGCCAACCCCTCGCCCACCTATCTGCCATTTCCATGCCCCTAAGAGCCAACCCATCAAGGTGGACTCAAGATTTCCAATGCCCCAGCAGGGGAGGGAGAGGGCCTGAATAGGACAAGCCCCAAGGGGACTCCAGGCAGCACATCAGTCACAGGCGTTGTGGGACAATCAATGAGCCTCTCACTCAGAGAGAGCGCAGGGCAGGTGAGCTGAAATTGATCGGCAAGGGGCAGCAGGAACACATGCTTGCTGCTGTGCCTCAAACCAGGGGCCACGTCCATAGATTGCCAGGTTATGTCCCTATGCCCCTCTGTTCCAGCCAGACACCCACTCCCCTGCCAGCCTCCCTAGAGCCCCCAATCGCTGCCTGCCCCAGCTGAGTCTGTCCCCGCTCCCTTCTATGTGAACAGCTACTCCAGCAGCCAGCCACGGCTCCCACATCTGCTGATCCTCTCCAAGAGAGGCAACGTCGGTGTCAGAGGAGCTTAATCAGTGTCTTCTGCCCTGCTCCACAGTAGAGGGCAGAGGTCTCTCTTGGCCTGCCGTGCATCTGCCTGTCAGCCGACGGCAGGCATAGCAAGGGGCCAGCTATGCTCATTTCAGTTGTCACAGGGCGATAATCAGGTTCTGTTCATGGGGATGAGCGCGTTTGGCTGTTCCTTTCTCCCTGGATTCCCCAGTGGGGCTTGCTCTCTGCTCCTCTCTAATCTGAGAGAGAAGCCACTGCATGTGCAGAAGCAGTGGAGCTGCCTGGCGCCCGGCCACCCTCTCCTTCCCCTGGCCCCTCTGTACTGACCCCTTTCAAGCTGAACAATTCACTGTCCTGTCCCGTCCCACCCGCCCTGGCTCTCAGCTATCTGAAGCCACCATGGAGCACAGAACTCTGCCTCTGAACCCACTGGCCCCGGGCAGCCAGGCAGTCTCTCCCAGGAGACCCCATTCTCTGCCGCAGGATACAAATTATGCCCATGGGGGGTTACCCAGCTGATGGCATGGGAGAACAGGGCTCTAGAGGCAGATGAGCACATCTGGCATGACCCTTCCACAACCAGCCACTGATGGGGATGTGGAGACACGTGAGGCCGCTAGGACGGCTCCTGCACCAGTCCCAATTCTGGCAGAGTGGAGCTCATCCCCGCCAGTGGTTGGTGATGGGGGGGGCGCACGCATCACTGCCTGACGCAACAAGGTGACACAAAAGGAATGCCCAGTGGGGATGTGCACAATCCATGGCTTGCTTCCTACTCCTGTGAAGAGGCCTAGCGTGAGTAGAGATGAGAGGCCGACCCGCTCCCTAGGCCCGGGGGGCAATGGAGCCCAGTGCTAGCTCAGAGATATTTCCGGGGGCTGGCTGAGGAGCAGGTGTGCAGTCACCCTGCTCCATGGGCCTAACAAGCGCTCCTGCAGCACGGCCTTTCCCAATGGTGTTTCTGCAGCATGGCCACAGCGCCCCAATGCACAGGGGGCCAGGCGACGGGCCAGGCTGCTGGACCCCTCCGCCAGCAACCAGCTCCCTCCTTTCCGCCAGCCGGTCTGCTGCCATACAAACAATGGCTCCAAACACCAACAACCAGCAAGGCAAAGCTGACGCCTTGGACAGCAGCAACAGATTGGCCAAGCAGCCCTTCAGAAACAGTCAGGAAGGCAAGACCCTCGAGCGGTTTCAAGAAAACTCAGTGTCTTAAATAGCAAAAATGAGAGTCCTGTAGCACTTTAAAGATTAACAAATTTCTGCAGGCATAAGTTTTTGTGGGCTGCAACCCACTTCCCTCCCAGAGGACCGCTCAGAAATCACATATGCTCGTGATATTAATTAGTCTCCTGGGGAAAAAGGCAGCCTGGAAATGGGGGAGCCGGGCTCAGGGTCAGCTCAGAGGGAGGGAACGGGCTGGAGAGGACCGCCAGCTCCCCCCAGCACCGTATCGCAGGGGTGTGGGTGGGACATCCCAACGGGCCGAACGCAAAGGGGGAAAGAGAAGGAAGCAGCGTCTCCCGGCCTCTCAGGGGCCCTAACCACAGCCTTTGACATCACTGTGGCTGGACGAGTGACAGCTGGTTCCCCTGTCACAAAGACCCACAATGCCAGGGCTCCACCTGCCAGGCTGACACCCCACTAGGGTTGGGGCAGGGGACACAGTAGTGCTGCCAGCTGGTCCAGGCAGCCTCAGTGCACTGACTTCAATCCACAAGCCAAACTCTCTCCACCCATCATCCAAGACCCCTGCCCTAGTGGCAGGAAGGATATAAGGGGAGGGGTCCCAGTGGGCAGCTTGACACAACAGAGAATCTGGGGGTACCCACGTTCCCAGGGAGCTCAGATCGAGTTGCAAGTTGCACTGGGTATGGACAGCAAGTCTAGAGAGGTGCTCGCCTTACCTGAGCCTTTCCCACCAGGGTTCCCCAAACAGAGAGGCCAGGAGGCCTGGCACCCTTTTGGATGCCCTAGTCCCTGGCTTGCTTGCTTTGGTTTACGTACCATCAGCTCTGGGTACCTCACCACCCTCTCAGGCTTCCTGGGAGGTTGTGCGCGGGCTGGCACATAGGACAGGGCCACGCCAGGCACAGGCCGACTCAGTCTGTGAGAGGCTGGGCTATGGGCATCGCACAGCATCCTCCAAGAGTCGGTGGGTCCCAAGCCACCAGCATGGGTGGGGGGCGGGTGGGGAGAAGAAACCTGCCCCTCCCTGAGGGTTCCTGTCTTTGCTTTCACCAAGCCACACAAACATCTCAGCACCTCCCACTGCCAGGAACCAAAGCGAAGGGCAGCAAGGGGGCTGCATCCAAGCCGGATGACTGGAAGTGGGCGTCAGGGACGAGGAAGTCAAAGGGTCAGTGCTAAAACTGCAAGTGAGGGCTGAGAATCTGAGCCAGTGCAGGACAGTGCCTTGCCAAAGGCCAGCACGGACCAGACCCCGAGTCCCACGGCGATCAGGGGACCTAACTTCGGCTTATGCAGTGCTGGCCCACCTTGGGTCACGACTTGCAAGCTGCAGCCTGAACGCCCCTGAAATGATTAGCAACCTAGTTGCACGTGGCTACCAGTGATCCTCCATCCACCCCAGGCCTGCTCCAGGCTTCAAAGAGCAAGTCGTTTTCTGATTTCTAACGGTCATGAGTTATTGTGCGGCCGCCAGGCAAAATCAGCCCAAGTTGGGCTGGGGGCACGGAGAGCTCCCTTCCTTCCACATTGATGGGACCCTTGTCCGGGAACTCCAAGATCATTTCCTGGGGAAGCAAGCACCCATCTGCTGTGCCATGTTGTGTCTGCCCGCGAGTCCCCCCGCTCCAGAGACCACTGAATTCCTGATCTAATAGCTGATGGCCAGTCTCGGGGGCTTCCCCTCAAGCCTGTGATGAAAGGCGGTGGCAGATGGGTGGCCAACACAACACGCTGCCTTTAACCATTACTTGCACGGGCATCGAGGACAGGGCAGGGAGGGGGAGAGAAGCAAACCAGTCACTCCGCACAAGAAGAGAGCTTTACAGGGCTGTGCGCTGGGGCCGTGCCTCCCGCCTGGAGCCACCTCACAGCAAATTTGAAGCAGCCTAATCTGCCAGTTGATGGATTTGGGATTTGTTTAATCGCTTTTCACCCACTGGACTTTAACCATCTCATTTTTGTGCCCTCTGCAAAGTGCCCTGCGCTTCCCACAGTCAAACAGCATTCATGCTGCAAGCGAGGTTTGGGGGGACATGACGGGAGCTCCCCCAAACAAGTACACGCACGTGTGAACATGAAACATCGGCCCTGCTTCCCATGCGGAGGATTTGTCCTGACGGTGCAGTGTGGTGAGGGGAGGCCCTCTGTTTGGCCTGGTATGATTGTCTTCAAAAGTCAGCACAACCCACAAGCAATCAAGTCAATCTTTCTGCTCTATCACTGCCCCACCCTGGGGCTGCCCAGCGCTCCAGGGCTGGGAGTAGCTACCAAATCACTGCACTGAAACCCTTTCTAAGAGGGCCAAAGGTCAGGCAGTGAAGGCTAGAGGCTAAGCCCGGCACAGGGCAGTTGCAATGCAGATATCGTGGATCAGACTGCAGCGGGCCGGGGCACCACTCCTCCCCACTACAGGATGGCAAATAGCAGCACTCATGGCCACGTTAGTAGAGTTTAATCATCATTCATTGTCGTGGCTGCCCCCCTAAAACACCTGTGCCCTGTTTTCATCCATCGCACGGCCCCTCCCCCCACCCTGCACGCTGCCAGGGGCTCTCCGGGGCACGCCGCCGGGCACAACAATCCCATCTAACCACTTTGCAAGCAAGGCTCTAACACCAGCTTAATGGCACATCCCCACACCGGGGCTGTGCCAAGGGTTCGTGGTGAGAGGGGAAGCCGGTCTCAGGCTGGGCAGAAAGCACACGCGGCAGCCAGCTCTCGGCAAACGCAGGGCTTGAAACGTGCTTCTTGTTCATCATCAAACAAGCCTGACATTGCACAGCCCTCTGGCCTTCCCTCCCCCCCTTCCCCCGCCAGAAATCTTCACCTCCTCTTCCCAGCACTGCCCCAGCCCACCCCGGGCCTGGCTCCAGAAGAGAAAGCAGCTGCAAGGTTTGGATGCTCAAACTTTTCACGGGGGCTTTTTCCAGACTGGGATTCTCCCATCAGAAGCGGAGGAGGGTCGGAGGAGGGACCATGGCCAGGCGAGCCGAGGGGAAGGGCTCCTTGGCTTCTTGTCAGATCCAGCGCTTGGTTCCTCCACTGGCGTGACAGAGCAAACCTGTGAGTCCCCGCATGTGCAAGAGAGAGTGAGTGCTCTGGGGGAAGCGGGAGGCCAATTGAACCAGCCACTCTGAGCCTGTCCTGCTCTCCAGTACGCATCTGTAAATCCAGAGTAACCCTGCAGGGCCCTCAGGAGCGACCTGGGCCAGGAGGCTGGGCACCTCGACCTCGTGTTTCCAGCTCCTCCTGCCAGGCACTCAAGGGAAGTAAATATTTGCACTTACTCAGACCCTGGAGCAAGGATGACCAGGTCTTCATCTCTGGCCCAGCCCCAGGCAGCAGGAACACAGCAGATCTAGGAGGCAATCCCCAGCATGGCAGAGCCTGGCTCCCCCTTCATCCTCTAGAACAGGTCACTAGCAGCTGCCTAGTCCTCGCCTCCCTGCGGATTTCAACTTCCCAAGGAATGGGAGGGAGGCAGCCCCGGCGTCCACTCCCCACTCCTGGGGCAGGCGGAGCACAGGGGGAAGGGGAGGGGAGTGTGGTGGCTCAGGCCTGTGTGAACTGGGAGCAGCTGCTCTCTAGTGCTGCGGGACCGAGTCAAGGGAGAGAGCAACCATTTTATTCCCTTGCAGCTCTGCCCGCCTCACTCCTGCTCTCCCTGTGCCCGTCCCCCTCTGTTCCAGGGCTTGTCCGGAGCTAAAGGAGCTTTCCTCCCCCACCTCCCCGCCTCCCACTCCCTCGCACTTGATAGCAGGCTTGTCAAGACTGCTGAGCTGCTGCTGACCTCTCACCCGCAGCTGCTAATTAAGGCTCCACAGTGACAGTTCAAGTGCCTCGCCTCAAGTTTGCAGCACCAAAGCGTCTAATTGGAGGTGCTTTTCATTTCTCAATAGCAGCCGCGCTGGATTGTTTTTTTTTTCAGACCCGAGCAACAGTGCTTCTCCCTTTTGTGCTCACCCTTGGGGAGGAAAGCAGGAAGGAGAGAGGACAGAGAAAGAGGAAAGGCAGACCCTCCCCCCATTCCTCCTCCCCAAGCATCCTGCCAACTGCAGCCCTCCTCCTCTGTCCCTTCTCCTGTGTGCCAGCTGGGCCCCGGGCATCTGCTCCTGACCCCATGCTCCCTGATGTCTAGATGAAACCAGGGCGGTTCCTGCTCCACCACAGGCCTGGCCCCTGCTGCTGCCCACTGAGCCCGGCAAAGTGCCTTGTATGTTGAGGCCACCCTCCGTGCTGTGTCCCACGGTGGCAAGCAGAGTCTGCGGGTACATCAGAAGCGTGACGGGCTGTGTTGAGTGCTCTGCACACCAGGGAGCAGGTCCCTGCAGTAACACCTTCCCGGGCCAGTGCCAGGCGTCACCCCCACATTATTTATGCGCAGTGCTAGGTGCCAACTAGATCCAGGCAAGCCCCGGTGGGTGGCTGGCTGGGGAAGCATCAAGAGGGAGGGAGCACGTCTTAAAGTCCGGCTCGTTCAGATAGCCACACACGCCTAAATCATGGGCACAAATACACGGCCAGTGGATTCACAAGGTCACGACCAGCCTCGCCAGATGAACCCCGACAGCCCCTTTGCAGCCATCCCGGGTGCAAAACGACTCGTCTTGCAAAAAAAATCCTTGTTGTGTGACAAGCTAAGTCATTAGCAACCTAGCTCAGCACCTTGGCTTTGCTTAAGTGTTTGCTGTGCTGCCTGACAGCTAAACCCTACAGGCTTTTCCTCAAGTCCCCTCCGCCTCCACCACTGTTCCTAATGGAGCAGGACTTGAGCAGGACCCTGCCTGGCAGAGTCAAGAGCCTGAAATGCCATGCAACGCTGGCAGGGCAGCTGACAGGACAAGATGGCTCTTGGGGCTGGCAGTGTAATACTGGAGCCAGGCCAGTGTCCAGAAGCGGTTCCCCTGACCTGCTAGAGCAGCCTGTGGGAGAGGAGCCGATGTAGGCAACCCCAAAGGAAGAACTGGTGCTGGCTCGCACCTCTGCTGACAAACTGGACAGGGAGGGTAAGCTCTGAACAAAGCTACTTGCCAGGAGAAAGATCCCACTGGCACGAAAGGCAGCGACTCCTGTCCCCAGGAACACACAGCTGCACTCGACACTGGTTCCCCCTGGGACAGGCCAGTTCAAGGGCTCTGTCCTGTTATCCTGACCCTCCACCAAACCAGCCCCTGCTACCTGAGAGCCCATCTCTCCCTGCACACCCAGGACACTGACCAACAGAACAAAACAAGTGCCAACCAACAGGGACAGGCTGGTGAGCCTGGGAGGCAGAACTTCTATCCACCACAGAGCTCTCCATGGCAGGAGACACAAGACACTGGAACTCAGGAGGGCCAGAACTAGATACAGACTTGTCTCCTCCACTTGGTTTTCCCTCAGTGCGATCTTCACACACATATAGACCCACGATACAACTATCCACAGGAAAACGGCTGGGAAGGAGGAGAGAGCAACTATTATTGTAATTTCTCTGGGTAAGGATTTTGGAGGTGCCCAGATACCACCTGGGAGGACAGAGAGGAGAATGGGCCCTGGAGACTGAACGCCCCCTCCCTACAGAGGCAATCCGCCCAGTCAGGGCTAAGTCACACTGCCCTGCCACTGCCAGCACTGCCCTAGTCCGGCAGATACACAGCAGGCTTCGGTTTCCAGGGCTGTCAATCTGGTGCCTTTCGCTAGCACTAAATTCCCTCTAACAAAGACAAATCCATCAGGGTTAATAGCCACGAGAACCTGATTTGGCAAAACTCCTGCTGCCCATTGATCAGACCTAGCGGCCCCTCTGGCGAAATCGACAGCTCCATCACTTCTAGGACTCGATACTGTTAATTTCCCAGACAGCAGGATCTGAGCAGAGCTGGATACAACACGTGAACAAAAATCATTGGAAGCTCTGAACAGATAATGCAGCAATTCACAAAAAGGCCGTCAAGTCAGCAATAAAGACCCCTTCCTATTAGCCAGGGTGATTAGGATAGGGAAGGGGAGCTGAATATTTCATCCTGCAGTGTCATGATCCAGTTGAGAAGGCAGTGTCTGGCCCTGGTTTCTACTGGGTGTTTTTAGGACTTGGAAGAAAAACCATGCCAATTTGTGCATCACAAAAAGGCATGTCTCCCCATGCTGCAGCATGGCAGGAGTCTCAGAGCCATCTCTCCGGGAAGGTCTATGATGGCAGGGCATTGAACCGGGACTCCGGACACCTGGGTCCTATTCCCAGCTCTGCCTGCGACCTTGGGGAAGTCACTTCTCCTCCCCTCCTTTGTCTGCTCATCTCTTTAGACTGCAGGCTTGTAAGGGCAGTGATCCTCTCTCATGGTGTACATGCAGACCTGGCACCACAGGGCCCGCGGGCGCTACAACACCAGAAATATACACCACCACCACCTCCGGTCTTTGCTAACCATCAACTCCAACAGGGTCACCAGCACGGGCAAGACAAGAGTTGGCACCATACTCCCTGGGAGATGGCAGTCTTACAGCAACCAGGGAGTGGTGGTAGGGCAGGGAGCCTTTCACCTCTATATCCAAGAGAGTACGCGAGTTGCCTGTGGACTGCAGCCTGTGCACCAGCTGGCTGTCTGGGGGCCTGTGAGAAGCATGCTGAGAGTTTGTCCATGCCACAGGCAGCTGCTGCTAGCATCAACAAAAAGGCCTAGATGAGAACAGATCAGAGCAGGAAGTCCTCTCTCCCTGCTAGGGCGTGCCACGTGGGTTTGACCCCACTCTACGGACAGAGTAAACTAAAGCATCTTGGGAGGTTGGGGGTCTAGCGATCCCACACCAGTTCTCCCTGGGATCATAACTTTTTCTTCCTTCATAGGGCATTTACTCAGGATAATGCTTCACTCAGCCACATGTGAGAGTAAAGCCAGCAGCCGCCCAGTGCTGGCCTGGGTGCTTTATTCACATGGGTGGCTGAAGCATGGCCCAGAACGAGCACCATATGAAGCAGAGCAGTACTTGCAGGCTGAGACAGCCACAGCTTCTGTCCTTCCTGCATCTCCAGGCATGTTGCAGAGAGAAGGGCAGGTTGGAGTAGATGCCAGGGCCAAGAGATAGAGACAGAGCTGCAACACATAGCAGCCCACACAAGGGGAGGGGCCATGCCTGTAGCTAGAGAAAGACTTGACCAACCCCACTGACTCATTCTGAGGCCCTGGGTGAGTCATGGCCCTTGTGTGCCTCAGTTTCCCCATTTGTAAAGCAAGGAGGATCCTGGGAAGGCGGCTCAGTGTGTGCCCGTTCAGATCCTGGGGTGGGAGGGGCTACAGAAGTGCTGAGTGTTATGGGGAGGGGAATGGGGAGAGGGACAAACAATCACTCTAGCCTTGCTGCTGCAGGCATGGGCTAGCCCCAGCCAGACTCTCCTAGATACACACGCCAGCACTGTGGCTCCGAGCTCCCAGCAGGCGCAGGGTAAACAGGAGCAGCCGGCGAAGCCAGAGACAGGGCCCCCACTTTCCCCCCCTCGCCTCCCTTTGCTTGTGCCAGAAGCTTGACAGATCTATTGTGTCATGAGCACCCGAGATGTTTTATCACGGCAAGTGAGACAGGGAGAGCTGTTGTCCTGACCCCAGAATCAGTCTGAAGAGAAACAGAAGACGGCTTGTATCATCCTCCCAGGTCAGAGGCCTGGTGGAGTCAGCCATTACCCTCCAGCATTGCCAAATTCCTGGGATTCACGCCCAGGCAGGCAGCTGCTGTCACAGGCACGCCTGTGCCTTTTCCTCTCCCTCTAGGTCTGTTGGAGACAATAGAGCAGGTGCTGAGCATGGGGCAGGGAGGGGGACTGGACTCAGCTGAGGGGACAGTTGGGAGAGGCTGCTCCAAAGCCTGCAGAGCAGGTGCCTGGCACAGCCATGGGCTGGCACTGTGGCCCGGCGTGGACCCTCCTGGCAGTCACCAGCTCTCCCAAGCGCCTCCTCAGCAACTGCCCTTTGCAGGGTTTGACCAACCCTGTTTGGACTCTAGATGGAGTTTTAGTTTTCGATCCTGTTCCAGCCACCCCCCAAAGGCCTCTCCTGGCCCATTGAATGCAGGGCATCAGAAGTCAACATCAGAGGGAGCCACCAGCCCACCCACTTCCACATGGCTAGAAGGGCTTGGTTATGCTGATCCTTCAGCCTGGAACCTTTCCTTGCTGCTTTTGGCGACACACAGACAGAGGCAAGGTGTGGGCCGTGATGCCCCTGCCAAAAACTGGCGGCTCTGATATGTACTCCCCTTCACTGCCTTCTGCCTCCCAGGCCCACTCCCAAACAGGATCAATGTTTTTTCCACCTGGAGCCATCTGCGTACAATCTGACCCTGTCCAGGCTGCGCTCCCCATTCGCACCACGACCGCCCAGCCGTCGGGAGTGCAGACTGGTTAATCTCAAATCAGGCATCAATTCTTTATGTCCCTGACACCCGAGAGACAGAGAGAAACGAGAAGTCATTCAATTAGCAGGCTGGAGACGATCCCATCGCCCAGTGCCTGAACAGAGCCAGAGCTGGGCACTAGCTGGAACCTCCTCACCCGAGACTCCCTGTGGTCCGAAGTGGGGTTACATCCCCCACCCAACCTGCAGTCTCTGCCCTGAAGAGTCTCCATCTATCTGAGGGATCCCACGACCCCAATTTCCACCAAGAGGCAGATTCCTCTTAGGTTTAGCTGCAGATGAAATCAAACTACCCCCTTTGCAAACGAGTGAATGGGAAAACCAGATATCACTCGAGTCTGGCCAAGCCAGACAGTCAGGCCTCCAAGCTGTGGAAGAAAACCCACAGCTGGAAAGGGGCAATCTAGCAATTACAACAGGGGCCTGGGGTCGGGAGACCCATGCTCTGGTCCGCTCTGCCTTGGCTCACTGCGTGACCATTGGACAGTTGCTTAGTGATTTTCAGGGGTCAGTGGGAACTGTGGGGTAGCCCATCTCCTCTGGCAAGCAGGCCACCCCGGGCCTCAGTTTCCCTCTCTATGCAATGGGGCTAAGAATTCCCACCCCCATGGGGGTGCTGGGTGGATAAGGTGTGCTGGTGCCTACGAAGTGCTTGGAGATCCACAGAGAGCGTTCAGAGTTCATGAGGCAGACGCTGGTTAACAAACAACAGACTTCCCCATTTCCAAAGGAGGGGCGAAGCCACAGAGCGCAAAACAGCTGAGGCTGCCCCATGCTGGCGGTTAAGAGGGTAGCTCGGGGGGAAAGAATGCATCGAGCCGATGTCTCGCACAGCCACCTCCTCGGGGAGCGGTGCTGACTCCTGCTGCTGACCTGAATTCAGGAGCGTGTTCTGAAGCTGAAGCAGCCCTCAGCAGATAACAGGCCCAGCTGATGCTGCGCTGAACGGACGCAGCCTTAACTGCTTCCCACATAAAAAGTAATTGGTTTAAATGGCTTCCCTATGCCCCCTGCAAATGCTCCCCTCCCTCTGCTACAGCACTGAAAGACAGCGCAGAGGTGTTTTTCTTCTTTCCCTTAATCAGAAACACATCAGGATCCCTGCCTGCTCTGTGGTGGGCGTGTGTCTCTCTCTCCCCAGAGGGATGAGGCCCAACGCTAATGCTGGCACTTAGCAACACTCTGAGAAATGGAATGCAAACTTCACCTCTCCCCAGCCACAGCAGTGGGCCAGCAGCTCTCCTCTCTGGCAGAGGCTTAGTGCCAGCTTCCTCCAAGGGGATCTGAGTGGGTGTGGGGTGAAAGCAGACACTAGGCATTGCACAGGAGCGGCTGCCCAATCGTATGGGACCCTGCCCCCCTGCCTTCATTCACAAGTCCCAAGGCCCAGAGAACATCCCAGTGACATACCTGGAGCCAACACAACAGGAGTGACTCAGCGCACACATGCGTGTGTGCACTGAGCACAAGGCAGAGGATGGGTAGGACATCCAGGCCTCCGGAACCTCTGGGGACTTGACATCTTTTTGTTTGTGCCCTGACTCCTCAGTTATGGCGAAATCAGGGAGACAGACTGATCCACATTCATCTCTGCTGGAGCTCCACTGATTTCAGTAGCATCTCCCCAGAGAGGCAGCATTTGGGGGGGCATGCGGGCATCAGTGTGTGTGTGTGGGGGGTCTCGTTTCCTTTCAGCCCCACTACAAAGCACAGCAACTGACCAAGGCTGAGAATGAACTGCCCCGGCTAACATAGAGGGGTGACGTGTACCAAAGCAAGCCCAGGCTAGAGGTTTAGTGTAATTAATTCCTTTCATTCAGCTCGCACGGCCTCAGATCGGCTCCTGAGCATTAATTATCCCAGCCTTTATTCTGCATCTTCCAGCACGTGAAAAAATAAGTAAATAAGGAAGGGGAAGCTATCAAGCCCCATCAAATTATGTATGCGAGGAGTCAAACAGCTTGACTCTCAAGACCTAATCGTTTTAATTGCAAACCCGCGCAAAGGCCAGAGTTGCAAACTGTTTCTGCTCCCCGCTCGTTGTATTAAAATCCAATTACTCTCTCCTGCCGTGGGTCGCTTTACCAGGAACAAAGATCTCTCTTAATCTGGATCCAAACCTGACTTCAAGAGACATATTAGCATCCAGCGGTGAAACCTCTGTGTGCCAGCAAACTGCCAGGGTCCCTAGAGGGGTGCGGAGGAGGGGGGGCGATAGGACAGGCAGATAGTTAGGCCTGGACCAAACCGCCACAGCCAAAGGATGCCCCCACCTTGGACACTTCACTGCTGTTATAACAAGCCAAACCAATGCCCCTGATCTGAACTGAATCCCCTGGCTTCAGGGCTGTTTGGATCTGGTCGGGGCCCATCCCAGGTCCACTCACTGCCCCCAACTTCAGCACTCCCCCACAGCTAACTCCATCCCGGTGGCAGCAGGCTGGAACAACACACCCACCTACATCATGTGGAGGGCAACAAGTCTGGCTCTCTTCTTGCCTCCACGCAGGTGAGCACTCTGGCCCCAATTCAGCAACGCGCCTTGCATTTGAATAGCTCCAGTGATTTAATCGTTTCACTGGACAGCAGCCAGATTGCCCAGCACTTTGTCCTACATCAGCAGGAACCACACCAAAGTCAATGGAGTCCCCTGGGGGCGAGCGACCAGGGCCTGTGCTCAGTCTCCCACATGGAACTCCTCCGGATCTACCCCGCTGTGCCTGAAACTGGAATTCACCCAAGAGCTATAAATGCTGGCTTGGAGAAAGATAGCCTCCAGAGGCTTCAGTGATTTCACAACCGCAGTAACTTTTGGATCCAAGGGCCAGCATTTTACTCAGCCCGAATGCTTGTTTTATTACATAGCTTTATTTGCTGTAAATAAAAGCACTGGCGCAGCTAGAATCCCCTTGGCCACGCTTCCAGATATTGGAACCATGAGAGTCAAGGAAAAGGCTAAATTCTGCTCTCAGTTAACTGCATCCATGTTTGTTGATGAACACTGGGGCACAGAGAGCAGACTCTGGTCTCAGGAGACAGGCCCCGAGCGATGTTATGGAAAGGAATGTGGCCATTATCATGGGAGTGCACAGAAAGGAAACCAAGAACTCTTTCCAAGCAGCACTCAGCAAGGGTGGACAGCTACCCAGCTGCAGATCCTCCACCCCCAACCTCTCCCACTTCCCTGATCCTTGCCTCCACCGGCACTGAAACAGTCAGCCTTAACTCAGACTGTCTCAAACCTCCTCATTCCATAAGCATGAAGAGGAAGGAGGGGCGGGGGGGAGGAAAAATCCCAGCTACTGAATTTTCTACTCAATTGCTGTGAAAGGAGATGAGAAATTGCCTTCCTGACCCAAAACCGAAGTTCACAGCTGCACTTCATTACAGATTCCTCTATGAAGCCCAGAGAGAAAGAACACTGCTCAGTAAGATATCACCTGTTAGTAGCAGCAACAGCCCTCGGCCTGCCCGGAAAGCGCTTTGTGGTCTTCCTGCCCCAAGACCAGTGTCAGGCTGGGCTATTAGAGGAGGTGAGGGATGGCGCCTCACTTGTTCTGGGTGCTCCAAAGGTTTCCCCACAACATAATGAATGGCTGGAAAGAAGAAAAGAAAAGAAGGGCCAGCACTGGGGTTATCAGCTGGGGAACTCCAGCCCCAGCCACTGAACCCATCCTTTGCTGGACAGCTTTAAAAAAAAGGATTCACCCAGACACGTGTCTGGTTTCAAGGCAGTGCTGTTCAATGTTGCAAGGGGATCCCTGCCTCAGCATCTCTCTCCTTGTGCCCTATCCTTCCCTGGCCTGCTGGGGTTCTTTAAAAGTGAAAGACTCAACTGTAGGCAACAGCAGCTGGATGCTCCAGCAAGCTCCAGGCCAGGTTTCCAGGTGCTCAGCACCCACGATTTGAGCCAGATGTTCTGGACAGCTCATCTCCCATTCAGAGACTGAAATAAGGGCCAAGTGCTCGGCACCCACCAGGCACCCAGTGTGCGGCGCACATTCCAAAATCTAGCCCTAAGGACACAGGAGGTCTCTTCAATAACCATGTTTGGCCTGGCACTCACTGGCAATGCCAGTTTACTCCCAGCAGTGCGTTTTCCAGGGCCAGGGTCAAGCTCCTGTGCTTGTTGGGGCAGGGCCTGCCTTTTTGTTCTGTGTTTGTAGAGCGCCTGGCATAGCGGGTCTTCGTGTAAAAACAATAATAAATACTAAGCGACCCTTTGAGGAGACCATGGGATGATCTCGCCAACAGGAAACATGTCCTGATTCTTCGCCCTGTGCTCAGTTTCACCCCATTCCTCTGACACCATCTCTATCCCATACCACAGTGCCTCCCACCTTAGCTTGAGCTGAGCTTTCATTTCAGAAAAGGCAGGGGCCAGAGCCAGTAGTCCTCCCGCAGGCAGGATGTCTGAAAACGACGGGGAAGCTGATTCTGCTAGCCCCCGGAGCACTACACTGGCTCCAGAGAGAGCACTGTGCACAGAGAGGCTGCCAGGCGGGGCCCTGAGGGTGAGGTTCTGCGACTAGAACACGCCTGCCAGCCGTACGCTCCCCTGCACATCTCTGCCTCTCTGCGCTGAGTCTGAACAGGCACTGGGGGGTGAACACATTAAGGAGACACACAGCAAATCAAACCCATTTCCACTGCAATGTTCTCTGTTCCGTTATTGACAAACAGGCTGTGTCTTGCAGGTGACAGCAGGGTTTTCACGCCAACCCAGCACAGCTGAAGCACTGGCTGAGATAGGGACCTGTGCATCTCCAATCATCCCCCGACCCCAGTTGGGAGTCCCCCCTCGTGTTCTCTGCTGCAACAATGGCATCAGGGGAGGCTATAGCCTGCACCCAGCACCAGAGAGATGGCGTGATACAGCAGAGAGCATGCTGGGAAATGCACACCCCTGCACTGGAGAGGGTTTATCAGAGCTCTGGGTGATGGGAAACAGTATCTTTGGGGGGCCCAGCAGCTCCTTCCACTGCAGGATCTCAATGCAAATTCACACACATTAACGGGTTTAGATTCCCAACCTCCCCTCCTTCTGCAGTGAGGCGGCAAAGTATCATCCTCTCCACTGTACAGACAGGGAGACTGAGGCAAGCTCCAAGGCCTGCCATCCTGCACAAAACCTAGAGCAAGTCAGCATTAGACTTAGTATCTCCCTGATCCACACCTTAACCACTGCACTACACTGCCTCTCTCGCTCTAGGTCATGGAGGAGAAACAGCCCCCAGAGATGGCTCGTCCCCTAGCAGCAAACCCCTTCCCAGCAAGAATCGAGGTCACATCACCACAATCAAATCACTCTGCCAATGGGCTGGGGAGCCAGGTTCTACAGCCGGGGAAGCACCCGTGGAGTCTGTCATTAGCACCGTGCCAAACCTAAAGTGGCTGCTCCTAAACTGCAATCCAATAAAAGCGCTCCTTGTCTATTTATCATCCTCAGGGCTTTTTATCGCCGTGCAGATGGCTGCTACCTTTGGAAGGCACAGCAGTGTGCTGGCACACGCCGGCCTCATAGAAGCGACGCTCAACAGAATCTGTGCCGGCACCTGTGCCGAGCAGCCGTGACTGACTGCTTCATCTCCTTGGGTGATGAAACCCTAGAGGAGAGCTACCTGCTAAGCAATAATTCAAAGGGTTCAACAATGCACGTTTATAGGCCAAGCCCCCAACCAGTCGGGGTTTTTTCTTCTGTGGCTTGCTTAACACCGAGCTGCTCTCACTGCTCTTTACAGTGTAAGCAAACGATGAAACCCAGCTAGGCAGCAACACTAACCCCCCGCTGATCTGCCAGTAGCAGCAGCCACAGCACCTGCCTTCTGGCCTGTAATTACCCCAGACGCAGGCTTCCTCTGCAGAGGAAACATGCAGCAGCAAAGCCTCCTGCACGGCTTGGAAGAGGGGCAGAAGGTGGGATCCAGCGAAGCAGGAGGGAGGTGTGTGTGTGAGAGAGAGAAAGACGGTGATTAAAGCTGTATTAAGTGTCTCTCTAAAGGCAGTAGAACACCACACCTAATTATCCAGATGCAGTTAGATGCAGGGGAGGCTAGAAAGAAGCACCCCAGACAGCGATCACATAATGAAGTATAATGTGCGGTGAGACCCGGCGCAGGGAGCACATCGAGGGCTTTAATTAACAGAAGGGAAAGCCAGAATTACAGCTGGAAATCCAGTGTGCAAGCCCAGAATAGCCACGCAGGGGCCGGGGTCAAGGAACCTCAGACCCAGGCAGGCAGGCATGCAAGCACACACACACAGTAGGTTAGTCTTCATACCCCCCCACTACAGACACACCCAAATATACATATCACTACACCACCTACACATCACCCTCCCTCCACACCCCTGTACACACACACACACACACACACACACACACACACACGAGAGAGAGAGAGAGAGAGAGATTACTGAACACTCACATCAAACCCTCTCCAGAAACCTACACAAGTGACCTCTCGCTGTGTGCACACCCACTCCCCCACCAGAACACACAAACATATACCACAGTGCTCACAACACAATGTGGTCCAGAAACATTCCCAGTCGCTGTATCTGCAAATACATGCTAAAATAACACCCATCCACTGACACACAAAGCAGAAACAGCCATACAGAAACACACACTAGACACCCAAACACACACCACAACCTCCCTACTCTCACGTTTGCACACCACAAGCACTTGCCTGTAAGAGCATACAACTTTCAGGGGGTTCAGGACCCCAGTGCTCCCAGCCAAAGGCAATGGACGCAATGGGGTCTTTATATTATGGAAGGTCAGGGAGGCTCATCCCCATGGGGCGAGAACGCTGTGTCCCTAGAACCTGGGCTGACTGTGGGCTACAAAAGGAACAGGCTGACTTGCAGATGCTCAGGGTCAAATTAAATGAGCTGTGAGCTGCATTAACAAAGCCCAAAGCACAGCCCCAGTACTTGGGCTTTAAAGGAGACCATTCCCGCCCATCGTAAAACAGCCAAGCTGCTGATAGCGTGCTAACATTTTGAACTGGGCATTGAGTGCAGGATATCAGAGAGGACATGGGGCACTCAAGTGGCAGTGGCCTAGCCCCCTGGCGCTCTGGGCTCCGCACACCTGTCCACCTGCATCCGCCAGCCAGGCCCAGCTGATCGCTTGTGCTGCTAAGATAGCTTGGCTCGCCAATGTGGGGCAAGTCCTATTTTCGTGCTGTATTCACAGCGACCCAATGGCACGGCAGTCTGTGGCACCATCACACCGGGGGAGGGGCCGTGGGAGGAACCAAAGCCACTGGCAAAGGACGGTGCCTGGTGACAGACAGTGCAGCCGTTCCTCGCCTCCAATGCCCCCCTACGTTCCTCATTTAATCACGGTTTGCCCAGAGTATCATTAAGACGCTCTTCAGGGCAGGGCCTTTGCCCGTCCGTACACTTCAATGACCGTCCCTGGAAACACCAGGGAAATCGACATTTACTGACATGTGATCGACAGAGATCGAATCCCTCCCAACCCACCTATGCCCTGTCCCCGGCCAGTCAGACCCAGCCAGTCCCGAGGCCATTTGTGACACTCCTCCCTGCCCCCCATCCAATCTGTCCATATTGCTCCAGCAATGAGGTGCATGCAGCATTCCAGGAGTGGCCACTCAACAGCCCCCGAGAGACAAAAACCATCTCCTGCCCCCCGGAAGCCATCATATACATGCTGGATTATTGCAGAGACCACTGAAGGGCCAATCCCTCTGCGCTGTAAGAGCCCCACCGCTGCACTGACATCACTGGAGCTGGGCTGTTATCTGCATTGCAGTGGGGCCCCAGGGGCTAGGCACTGCCCCATGCCCACCCTGGGTTCCTGCCCCACAAAGCTTGCAGTCAAGTCACTGTCTGAGTCATGGTAAGAAAACTCTGGCCCACTGTATTCTCGGCTGAGCCTGGCAGGGGGCAGCAGACAGCAGGGTAGGATTCCCCACTAGGGCAGTCTAGCTGGAACGTCCCCCGTCCCCACGGCGGGGGTGTGATACAGCCCAGTCAAGCAACGACTGCTCAGCCTGACCTAACCGCAGCCCCCAGAACCAGAGAGCACGGCTCTGCGGGTGGAGCGAAGGCTGCAGCCCAATGGGTGGCCTTTGGCTTGTGCCCTGCCTGGCGCTTGCCTGAGATGGCCACAGGCTGCTGGACACTGTGGGGGTGGGGGGGAGAAGGAATGCACAGCTCTGCCCCTTTGCCTGCCCCGCCTGGAGCCACTGTCCAACGACTGGGACGCTGAGCCCCTTCGGGAGGAAGGGACCAAACCCAGCCTTCTAGCTCAGCCATGAGCGTTCCAAATGGGAGCACAGCAGCACCGTGCCCCCCGAGAACGCCGTCCTCTCTGCCCCCGGGGAGGCACGGCTAGGATAGCTGGGGTCTGACTGAAGGCCCCGATGTAAGCACAGCTGTCCACAGGGACGTCTCCAGGACAACCCCCAGCCACAAGAGTCCCCAGCAAGAGGCCTCAGGGAGGCCTGCCCAGGCTGGCATCTTTGAAACACACGGCAGGTGCCAGGCGGGAGGGGGCAGCGTTTGAAGTCTCGTTCCTGGCATGGTGACAACTCTGGGCTCCCAGCTACAAAGCACACCCGGAGGAGAGGGGTGGGATGACCCTCCCTTCTTCGCACACAGTCTTTTTTCAAAGCTCTTCAGAACAAAGTACGCCCTCTCCCTCTTCAAACCCACCATCTGCTGCACGGCTGAGCGCCGCGCAGGCAGCCAGAGACGCAGCCCCGCTGCCTGAGCGAGCGGGAAGGGCCCCACTCCCTGCCCAGGCAGATGGTGTCAGGGGAAGGCTAAGCCCCTGACTTTAATGCCCTTTAGTGACGTAGGTCACCTGGGGTCTATCTTCCCTGACCCCCATTCTGCTAGTCACATTAATTATCCACCCTGCCGAACAAACAGGCTTTCCTGGGTAATTGTCCAGGACACCACCAAAGCCTCCATGACTTCTGAACCGCACTGACCCCTGCCACCTCTGCCCTCTGACCCCCAACCTCAAGTGGCTTTTTTGCAGTAGCCGCTTCCTCCCCCCAAACCAAAAAAGCAATAAATCAAATGGATGTGACAGGGCAAGGATGAGGGGCGGGAGAGGGAACTCCCTTCATCTAGCCTCGGGCAGAACCGTTCCCCTTTCCAATGCCACAACGCATGCTTAAGGGACTGCATTCGCAGAGGGAGCTGTCCCCCAAGAATCTGTATTTGGCACATGAATTTTCAGACCTGCAGTTTTGCATGTGCATTTCTCACGCCTACCTTTTTGCACACACAGCACTCAGATATGCAGGCTGACTGCATTCATGTGAGCAAATGCTTGGCTGAAGTGTGCACAGCAGAGTTTTTGCCCAGCCAGAAACTCAGGAGTGGGACAGACAGACAGACGATGACACAGGACACAGACAGACAGGATGCTGCCAAAATATTACAAGGAGCAAGTGCGTCTGCTCCGAATGTTTGGTCCATAAAGCAACCAGGTCAGGTCAACACCCAGAAAAGAAAGTGAACAAATGTGCATTGCTGGGCTGACTAGGTTTGTGACGTGTGGTATTAAAAAAAAAAAAAAAGGAACAATGAGAAAAAGAATGCAAGTTAGAACATGAGCCACTGAGCCAGCCAGCACCGCTCTCCCTAGCGTGTGCATCTCTGGGCTGCTGTGCTCCATATATTTATGTCTGCACTAAGAGTCTGCAATGGACAGGTTGGATAGAGGGTGTCTCTGGATCACCCTCACTCTCCCACAATGGCTCCGTCCTCCTGGCTGATGCACGCCAGACACGGCTGGTGCACCTCTGTTGTTTTAACCAGGATGGGAGGCAGGGGAATGGACACCAACCCAGACCTCTGCAGCTGGCCACAACCCCCCCAGTTCTCAGCCTCAATCAGGGTGGTGACAGAAATGGCGAGATGTAACTCTGTGCTCCCTCAGCTGCAGGCAGAGCCACCCGGCCCCCCCATATGCCAGCCTGCACTGCTCTCTCCCATGCCAGGAGGTCGGATCAGAGGGGAACCCCAGAACCAGCTGGGGATTAGGGATGAGAACTGAGAGTCTGCCCTAATGCTGCACGTGGCCAACACACCTACCAGTCTCCCATCCATGCAGTATTGAGCCCCACAACCTGCCAGGGATCTAGGCTTTGCTTCCTCCCCTCCTCTCATGGAGTGGGAGTGGGCAGCAGGGCTACCAGGGGAGGGTCCAGCGCTCGCTCTGACCCATCTTGTTCTCTGCACATCCTGGTGCCCTCAGAGTCAGGGGGAAAGGCTGGAGCTGTACAAACTGCCCAAGCCTGGCTGTGGGGAGGGAACAGACAGACAGGGCTTTACTGCCCTCATTAATGCTGCGATGCCCCCTCACTGGCCAGTACTCTGCAAGGCCAGGGGACAGACCTAGCTGCAGCAGCACTTAACTCTAACTGCTCTTCTCCAGCTCTCCCGTTAGGGGTTGGGGGGCTGTCCAGCCTCCTACTGTTCCTGCAATTGGATTTTTCCCTTTCGGAGATCTCTGGGCCGTGCTGCCCCTTGGGGCCAAGGCACTTGGATCAGGCAACCCATGGGGTCATGCAGCTCAGCTCAGACAGCAGCCAGGGGTGGGGAGGGATCGGTTTTTCCCAGTCATGGCCTGTTAATGGGAAATTTCATGGGCGTGGTAACCTGTGAACCCAGCTGGATGAAGTGTGCCCTGCAGCCATCTGCTCACAGGCCAGAAGTTGCTGAAGACAGCCGGGGCCCAGGTTGCTGGAGGTTTCAGCTGCGCTGACCTCATCATTAAAAGCAGTTTGCAAAAGCAGATGTCACGCCCTCGCTCCCCCAGCCAAGCGGTCGCGGTCTGGGTGGTTTCCTCTCCCTGCCAGCTGGCACTGCTAGGTCGTTGAAAAGTCAGGAGCCTGGTCTTCTCCCCAGGTCTTCCTGGTTAGCCAGCATCTGAGACATACCCTGCCTGGGCGAGGAGGTGGTCAGGGTGGGGATTGGGAAAGCATTCTGAGCATAGAAGGGGAGGAGCTGGAGTGCTTAGGGCATTGCAACCAGAGGCTGGAAATACACAGTGGGGCCCTGCCTGGTACCAGCCAGGGGCTGGATGAAGTGGGGTCCAACAGCAGATCTTTCCTTCTCCAGCTCCGATCCAGAGCAGGCGCCCAGACACGTGTGCCTGCTGGCCCTGGGTGCTCAACAGAGCTCCCCGGTGGAGCTATTGCTTTCACGCAAGCTGAGGCAGTGGTATTTAGACAGCTTAATGTGACTCAGACACAGCCTACAGAGTTAATTCCCCTGAAAACCAGCGGCATGGCAAGTGCTTCACACACACACACACACACACACACACACACACACACACACACACACGTCCCCCATCCTTAGAACAATTGATCACCCACTGCCTCTTCTCCCACAGAGAAGAGATGTGCCTTAGGGTCAATGCAAGACCCTGCTGTAAAATGCCTTTGTTTTAGTGACATAAATATTTAGGTACTTCCCATCCATACCTCCCAAAGCACTTTCCCCAGGCAGATGAGTATCATCATTCCTCCGTTACAGACAGGGAACTCAGGCACAGACGCAGCATCGCCTACAAGATTCTGGCCTGTTGACAACAGCTGCAGAACGTGATGTAGTCGCAGGCACGGTTCAGAACGAAGTGCGGTTAGCGGCGTTTGCAAAGGGTGCTGATCAGATGTCGTCCTGGGCTGCACTTGCAGTTATGCTCTATTCAACACTGCACCTGCTGTCAGCAATGAGTACTTCTCCCAGAGGAGGCAGGGGTAGAGAAGGGAAGAGACTTGCCCAAGGTGACAGAGGGAGTCAGTAGCAGAGTGAAGGATAGAATCCAGGTCTGTGTCTGGCTACGGCTGGAAAGTGGGATGAGCCATTCGCATTCCTCAGCATGTTCAATCCTCCTCTGTGCTCTGCTCTCTGAATCTGTTTAGCTCAGGGACTGCTCTATTCTTCCCCTCTGGTGTGCACTGTTAAACAGCCAGTGTCTTCCACCACAGAGGGGATTGCCCTGCAGTGGTGGGTACAGGGATCATTCTCACATCCCTTCTCAAAAAGGAAGGACACCGTAGGAACGGGAGACACTATTAACTCTTTAGCTAAGGAGGAGGTCACGCTGTAAACCCAGGCTCCAATTCCCCTGAGCTCCCGGGATGTGAAATTTGCAGCTGGCCCATTTGTGTGAGACGAGGCAGAACCGAAACCACGGCTCTACATCCCTCCCCTTTTGGACAACTCAGAACCGTGGCACTTAACCCTCTCCCATTGGAATCTGGATCTCAGCCGCGCAGCATGGGCCTGTCTCTCTTCATAACAAAGGGCCCGGAAGAACCTATGCAAGAACCTACAGTTGCCATGCCAGGAGGGCGTGACTGGCTGGTGCTGGGTAGGAGGCTGGGATGCTGGCAGCATAGCCTCCTTGCCTGATGCTGTATTCAATGGATGCTGTTCACAGGGACCCCCCAGCCCATGACTTCCATCTTAGGGTTTAAATCCAGTGCGGCACAGGAGAGTAACAGCTACCTCCAGCATTAGAGTTCTGCCCTCAAATGCCAGAATACCCTCAATCTGCTATTTCTAAACCAAGGGAGCGCTCGTTACTCTTAGGATTTATTAACGTCTTGACTCTAGCCCTCTGGGTCCCTAGGAACGCTGCGCAGGGAACAGACCTATTTAGCAGCTTGTACTTTGACATAGGCTATCACCTATTTTTCTCTGGGACTACAGTGGCTGATGACAGTGTATTTTGGATTCATTAAAATTCATTCTGCATGATTTAGGACCTAATCTTGGTCAAACTCCACAGTGCTTTATTAATAGCGCATTAGCAGATATTTCATGCATTGGGATGAAAAATCATCCTGTTATTTTATAAAGGGGGGAGAAGGAGAAGGGAGAAAGCAGCAGGCATTGGGGGGGGGGACCTTGGCTCCTATTCCCCAGCTCTTGCCAAGCCTCCTGCACCTCCACTTCACCGCACCACCAAGGAAATGCAGCAGCCCTTCTGACAACTGCCACCACTCATTAATCTTGACGAGTTTTCTGCTGAATATTCTTCCACGGGCTTTCAAACCATTCACTAATTGCAATTAATCACTTACCGAAACAGATGTCAGGAACAATGGAACTTGGAAGTGTGGAGGGTGGATAGAGCTGTCAGAGGAGAGCGCCTGTGTGGTTACTGGTGCCACGAGGCGCCTGCAACACCTCCCCGCTCCATTTGTTCAGGGGACCAGCCCGACCCCTGCGCTGCCTGCGACAGCATCTGTCAAATTGCTCCGTTCACTGCCGAGCAACAAACAAGCCGGTATCTGGGCCCTCAAACAATCTGCGCCCTCCGGGCACTGGCAGGCTGGGGGGCTGCAGGAACTGTACTACAGCCCATTGCCCTGCCCTCCCCAGAGCAACTGGGCTGGCGCCCCATCAGGAAGCCAGTTCTTCCTCCTCCAGGCAGCAGAGGAAACTGTTTTTAACCCAGCACTGTGCGCCCCTTTGCATGGCAAGGGGTCAGCTCCAGTGTGAACAAGTCAGCAAAGAAGGATCCTACAGATGCTCCAACTGGAAGACCGGGCTTGGTAGCCCACCAACAGCTCCCTATTATTATGATTTGTATGACGGTAGTGCCCTGCAGCCCTAGAGATAAACCAGGTCCCACTGCATCAGGCACTGTACAGACAGACAGCAAAAAGGCACTCCCTGCCCCAAACAGCTTACAAGGCTAAGAGATCTGCGCTGACCTTTCGGTCACGCTCAAAGCCAAGGGAAAGCTGCCACTAGTTCATGAGCCTCTCTATGCATGATGCAGGCGACTGTCTGGCTCTGCTTTGAAACTAGAGTGGGGCCCCATCCAGATCCAAATACCCATAAACATGGGGGCGACTGGAGCTTGTGCTTGGGGGCAGGCCCATCTTCATTACCAGAAGCCCTACCTCAATCACACCTTGCATGGCTCTGAGCACAGAACCCAGTGAAAAGATGGCAGCTTTGGCGGAGTCTGGTTTTGTGTTATGGGGTTCGCTTCATGCGAAATTCAAATCCCCCACAGCCACACCACAGGGCATTTCCATGCCCCAGCACCAGGCCCTAAGCCAAGCACCTCATTTGTGCTGAACAGCTCAGTCTGGGATAGATGCTGCTTCTCTTTCCCCTCCTCTAGAAAGAAGGATTCTGAGATGGCTTTTGTAACACCCATGCAGAACGTTTGCTGGGGAAATGTCTTCTGTCCTGGCAAACCTTTCTGTCCCACCCGGTTTGCAGCCGCCGCCGCCGCCGCCGCCCCCCCCTCCCCCACATGCAGCTACAGCGCCCCCTCCTCTGATCTTTAGGAGAGCGTGGCATTTCTGTATTGATCAAGAAATCCACAACTCCTCCCACAGGAGCATCAGGTACACAAGGCTCGCCCAAGGACCACACACCTTCCCTCCCAATGGCTGCCAGATGTTGGATTAGCACCAGCAGAAATCCAGCGCTCCTCTGGAATGGCCTCTTCAACGTCATTTACCCATCCCAGATGAAAGGTGCTGGATAGACAGCTTTGGAGACTGAAGACTTTCCTTTACCTCCACAGCAGGTACAGCCTAGGCAGCAGCAGCACAAGCTCCCCCAGGGCGCCTTCTGCCTGGGAGCATTGTCCAGGCTGGAAAAGACCCCCATCACTTGGGGTGATAAGGGAGTTCAGTGTCCAGGGTCCAGTCAATCTGCTGAGGCTGCCCCAGCAGCAAGGGACTCCAATTAGTGATAGCTATGGGGAGGGGTTTCAGGAGCGATTGATTTTGGATTATCGGCAGATAAGTCTGCTCAATGGTCTGTGGGAATGCTGGATGGGATGGGAACTGAGTTACTGCAGAGAATTCTTTTTTGGGTGCTGGCTGGTGAGTCTTGCCCACATGCTCAGGGTTTAGCTGATCGCCATATTTGGGGTCGGGAAGGAATTTTCCTCCGGGGCGGATTGGCAGGGGCCACGGAGGTTTTTCGCCTTCCCCTGCAGCATGGGGCATGAGTCGCTTGCTGGTGGATTCCCTGCAGCTTGAGGTCTTCAAATCTCACTTTTGAGGATTTCAATAACTCAGTCATGGGTTCGGGGTTGTTATAAATGTGTATGGGTAGGGTTTTGTGGCCTGCCTTGTGCGGGAGGTCAGACTAGATGATCATATTGGTCCCTTCTGACCTATGAGTCTATGAGTCTATGAGTCTATGACCCCCATGTGCAAAAATCTGTCTGTCAAAATAACCTCCTGCATCCATGTCTGACCTCTCCTGCCCCCAGGAGAAACTTCAGCAACCCCAGTGGTGTCAGGGCCAGTCCAGAAACATCTCTGATGTTCAGGTTGGGGTCATCAGGCTGGAATGCAGCTGGTTCTGGTGAACTGGGACAGGGGTGAGGCTTGGATTTCCAGGTCCAGACCTAATCTCAAGCCTTTTATCCAATGCTCCTCATTTGCTGTGCTAGTTCACTCTAAAAGCCAGCATCTGAACGTACCTGATGGCCCAGCAGCAAAGGAGGAAGAATTAAAAACAGGACCCTATAAATTCTTACATCTAATGACTTTGCATTTGCTCCCAGGACCCTGAGCTAGTGGCAATGCACACACAGACGCATGCCAGCTCACCAGGCCAGCAGATCGATGTTAGAGAGACTTTACGGGGAATTTGGAAGCAATCTCACCCTTTGCAGGATTAGATCTCTCGCTGAAATCTTCTAGCTGCAGGGGCTCCAAGTTGACCCCATGTTCCCTCAAGCCCCCCCCAAGCAGTGTTTCTTAGGGGCTCTTGTCCCTTTGTGCCGCTCTCTCTGTGCTCCCGTCTCAGAATGGGCATTCATTACCAGTAAAACTGCTGCCCCACCACCAGCTGGGCTCACAGAGCTAAAGGAACTTTGGGAAGCCAGCATCCAATAGACAGGGAGGACAGGATGTATTGTCTGCGAGACACCTGTGGCAAGCCGTCTGCAGGCAGAATTTATGAGTGCCACTGCTGGCTGCTGCTGGACTGCCCCATGCATTCGCTCAGCGACTGAGCAGTGCAACAGAGTTCAGAGATGACAACGTTTAGCCTTAGGACCACCAGGGAATAGTCTATTAATCAATGATTAGTAGCAACGTCCAAACTTTGGGGAACCAATCTAGGTAGGCACAGATTTTCAGGGCAACTGCTACCAGGTTTCATTCTACAGCCCTTGGTCCAAAGTTGACAGCCCTCAGTCAGCAGCTTCATTCTGCTAACATACTATTAATTTCTCAGCTTTTTCAGAAGGGCTAGATAGATCAGACATGTCCCTTGGGAAAAGGTCAGGACTCATCCATTCCCACAGACCCTTTCACAAGCTTCAAAGTGCCAGCTCTAGAGAGCACCACCAAAAGGCAGATAACTTCGCGGCGAGAGAAAACATTTCGCACCATTTAGGAAAGGAAGAAAGCAATGATGTCTCCAGTTAAAGGAACAGGGGGATGCAATTAGCCAAACTGGAATCTGCCCCATCTAGCTAGACTCTTACCAAATGGATCTTTAATGAGCACAAGTGATCAGGGCTTTGGGTTTTACATCTTATGGAAAATTACCTGTCCCTCACCAGCAGCACTGAGTCCCCTAGCAAACAGACCTTAGATGATGAAAGTGTCTTTCCAGCCCTGTTGCAAGAGTGAACAGGGCCTCGGTTTGCAACCAGCACAGCCGAGACACATGTTAAAATAAATATTCCACAAATCTAACGTTCCCTATGTATGACTTGGTGGGGGGATGATTTTTCTACTGATCACTGGAAGTGACAGCTGGGTGAAGAGCACTAGAAACAAAGACACCGACTGCTCTCCCCGTTACACTCTGCTAGAGAAACGATAGCCTGACATGGAGCAGCAGCATCTGGTGGCTATGGGATGCCTGTGGAAGCAGAATGCCTGTTACTGCTCAGGAAGAAAACATTAGAGATTCTAAGGGACATATGAAGCAGGTGTTCGCAAATAGCCTGTTCATAATAATTACTTTTAGATTGTTTTAAAGTATTTTGAGCAGGATCCTGCATGTGGTGGGGGAGAAAGGAAAAATAAAAATTAAGAGCTTGTCAATAGGGTCCCGCCCTAGTTAAACAAGAGAACGGGCAGCTGGCTCCAACCCCAGATTTCTATCGTTCCAGTCCCCATCCTTGCATCCAGATGGGATGGTTGCATTGGAGGCCAGCTTGGCGTCAGCCAGCAGATTCACACACATGGTAACCTGGATGTCAGATTGTTTCCCAAAGCTGCCTTCTACGCTGCCTTGAAGAATAAGGTAGATTTGGGAGGGTGGGAGTGAAGGAAGCAGGGTGGTCGAAGATCCCAGCTCATCCATGAATCTCATTCATGTTGCTGATCATTTTCCTCCAAATCACTGTATTACATTCTGTAAGTGCGACACTCAGCACCACTGCCTTTTGCCTTTCCCTGCTGCTGTATATCCCGTCCCCACAGAAACCAGGCTTCTGGAGGTAGTGCACTGAATGGTTCCGAGGTGGGGGGATGAAGAGCCAGGAGAGCTGGGTTCTATTCCCATCTCTGTCACTGACTCAGTGTGACCTTGACTAAGTTACCTAAATGCTGTGCCTCAGTTTCCCCCCTGTGAAGCAGAGAGAACGATATTGACCGACCTTTGTCTAATAACTTGGAGAGCTGGGCATGAAGAATGCTAGCACAGTGCCAGATGCTGTTCATTTTTAAGGTAGGGCATTTACAAACAGCAGATATAGCCAGCAAGGGCTAAATGACTCAGGTAAGGTTCACTTGGGGCAACCAAAGTGCCTGGGGATAGAAGCAAATGCTTCTTTCTTGTGATTTGGTAGCAGTCTTGGGGCTGGGGACTTTGGCCCAGACCTACGCCAGCACCTGGTGGCTGACACGGACAGGGCAGGAGCCATAGTTCCGAGGCCCAGATGGCAAGAGACCAGCCAAAGGGTACTGAAAACCCCAGGCATGTTCAATATTTGCATTTGATTTGCAAGCCTTCCCTCACCCAGAGAAAGCAGGGCTGCAGCACGTACTGGAGGGAGGAGTGTCAGGCTCAGTTAATAATTAGTGAGCATGCAAATCCCCCTACCCGAGAGAACAATAAACACCCTGATTTCAGAGAGATAAACAGGGCTTTACATTTCCAGCAGCCTTTACTGGTGTAAAAAGAAGTGTCCCTTATTTATTTAGCTCCTTTGAGAATCCACATCAGTCCCCAAACACAGCCTTTTACTGTCAAGCTACAGGAGAACCCTTTCTATCCGGAGAAGATACTGACAGCTACCCCAGCACAATCATCTTTTATTCATGCACATAACAAACTGTATTGCCTCAGAAACAAAAAGATTTAACCCTTTGCTGGCTGGGACAGCCTGATCACAGCAAAAGCCTGGATCGGGCAGGAGCGGCGGAGGCAGCCTACGGAAAGCGTGCAACCAGACTTGGCAGCAGCCATCAGCACATGGGACGGATGTATAGGCTGTCTCAGGCCTGGGCAGCAAAGTTGCTGTGCACTCTCTCCTATTGGTGTGTGACAGGGTGAGGGGAAGTGTTCCACACCGAAATCTATTGCACAACCAGGATTCAGGCCCTCAGTAACTTTACCATCCCCTGCACCAGACGTGGTGAATCAAGGGCCTAGCCGGGCCCTGACCAGGCTTGATCTGCCCCTGTGCACAGCATGCTGCCGCCAATGGGCGGCCTAGCAAACGAGGAGCCACAAGGGAAGCCACATCGCTAAGTCCCAACCCAGGGCCCAGTCAGGCTCCAAGGGCTGACTGGACACAGCAGCCAAGTAACACGAACAGCAGGGACGAGGGTGATGCAGCAAGGAGCTCTGTGGGCATCAGCAGTGCTACCTACTGCATGACAGGTGGGCCCAAAGCAGACCCCCCCTCCCCCGGGCCAGCAATCCGATCTCCACTTTGCAGGTGGCTCCTTTCTTTACAATGGGTCGAACCAAAAGCCCCAGGTCCAAACATCTCTCCCCAACCCTGGGTGGAGTCTGGATCCAGGGCTGAGCTGTGGGGATGTGGCAGGAATCATGTGAAAGTTCCTAAATCACTAGCTGAAATAAATGGCAGGGTCCCCATCAGGTCAGGAAGCCATTCTAACCAGTCACCATGGCTGCATCCATTGCCACAGCATCTGGGACTTGCAGTGACTGCCAGTTTGAAGTGCCCAGCGGATGCCACAATCTCGTCTACACCAGGAAGATGTACCGTGTTAACAAAGTTGGTTTAGAAACACACCGATCAAGAGCACGCCCACACTACAAAGACTACACTGGCGTAGCTATGTCGACATAACGAGCAAACCCAGCCTATGCCAAGGGAACAGGTTTCTCCATCAGCCTAGGAACGCTACCTCCCCGGATGACTGTAGCTACATCAGTGGAAGCATTCTTCCATAGACACGGCTGCATCTACTGTATTGGTCAGGTGTCGTTTTTCGCATCCTTGACCAACGTAACTGTGCCGACCCAACTTTCAAGTGTATACCAAGCCTTAGTTAAATGGGGGCAGCCCCCTTGTGTGGACACCTATTTGGGGGTCTAAGCTAGTCCAGTCAGTCCCACTTCCTCACGTAGACAACGCTGCAGTCCCAGCCCCAAACTCCAGCCCTGCATTGTTTAAGTGCCTGGGACCTGGGCTCCTTCCCAGCCATCAGCACTTACTGCATCTAGCCAGGAAGGCCCCGTTGGTGTCACTAGTAACAGTTCTCTGAGGGATATGAATTCAGTGGGTTTTGCCTCACAGCAGCTGGGGCGAATGGCACCAGCTACAGGCAGGAAGGGGTCGTGCTGGCTACTCCCCACACCTTTTTCCAGGCACCTGACCTCCCCCCGCTCAGAGCTCTGCCAATACTCCCCAGTCCTGGTATGCCAGCCTTCCTACACTTCCCCTCCCACCCCCAGCTCTATCCTGCAACAGCTGCTGCTAATGATTCTGGGTCCGGCAGCTTGGACCACGCTAAACTCTCTATTCTTGTTTTCACTTGTGCCCTTGGCCAGCATTTGAACTCAGGTCTCCAGAGAGGACAGGGTAGTGCATGAACACAGCCTGCGACCTGGAGCCCTGCATGGCTTGGATGGCTCTTCTCACACTGTTACATCAGGAGACGCAGACACACGAGAGCAGAGGGAAGGGGCAGGACAGCCTGGGGAAGGCGAAGCTGGGTAGCGAGGAAGAGTTCTGGGAGAGAACCTGGATTCCAAAGGCCAGGCAGATTCTCATGGAGACACAGGCGTTTAGGCCGATGTCTGGAAATTCATTGCCTGGGAAGAATGAACACAGACCATTACCATCCCTCCCATCCCAGTAACTCGGTGTGCAGGGCGTGTCCCACGGCCCCACAGAGCAGCTGCTGAATGCTCTGATCTGGGGACTTCACACAGGGTAGCCCCTAAACTATGACCCGCTCAGCTTGGCTCGGGCATCCAGATGTTCCCATCCCCAGAGTCCTCCCCAGCCATGCACCACTTCTAACGGCAACGGGCCGCGCAGTGGGGAGGGGAGCAGCTGCCGCCTCATTACCCGGCCGCGCACTGTGCCATCAGTGACCGAGCACAAGTCAAATAAAACGGAGAGTAATGGCTGAATCAGAGGCTTCATTATGTAACATTATCCTGGAGAGGCAATGCCGTGGCACTGAGGAGCGGCAGGTGCACTCCCGGGCCAGCAGCTCATTTGCTGTTTCATTTCCTCCTCTCCTTTCCCCCTCCCTCCACCTCTGTAATCTAAAAGTCACCACCATCACACATCCAATTGCATACTAAGTGCAAACCCGATGCCCTCCGAGAAAGTCTCCGGCGCCGCCAAGCCGGCAAGCGAATACTAATGAGGCCTCAATGCTGGCGGGCGCCTGGCTGTGGAGAGACAACATGATCCTGCCCTGGGCCTTGCCACCCGATCGCCCTTTAGCGCAGGCCAGGGACAAGCGGAAGTAATGCCCAGCCTGGGTGACTGGCTGTCGGGCAAGACAGAGCTAAGGTCAAGGGAAGGGACACTCGAGGGAGGAGCAGCTACTCTCTGAAAGTTTCCAGCCTGACATCTTAAGAGCTTCTCATCTGGCCTCTTCCGGCCTCCCTCCTTCATCGTCTGCTGTGCTAACCCTACCACTCTTCATCCCTGTACGGGAGTGACACTCTCTGGGGAGGGCCCCCTGGGTGAGGGCAAGATGCCATCTCCGAAGGCAGGCGGGCTCCTGCGGGAAGGGAAGGGTGAAGACATGTGGGGCGGCACAGAGGAGAAAGTAAGGTCAATGAGAAGCCATCGCCATGCAGGAGTCGAACAGCAGCTGAGGATCCTGCAGCCCATCCGAGTGGAAAGAAATGACTGCAGAGCCCCAGCATCACAGCCATGTCGGCACGCCCTGCATGGGGTGGGGGGTGTCTACACCCCCGTGGGATGCGGCTGTCTCTGTTCTCAGAGCAGGAAGGATCGGATTCGCTTTCCTCCCCAAACCAGAAATCAGGTCAGGCTCCTGGAAACGTGATTTTGGGCTCCTAGACCCAGTGCTAGGCTCAGGATTGCAGTGAAGTGAGTATATCTCCTTCTGGCGGACCACTGGAAGGGTTAGGGTCATATTCCAGCCTGCACCCCAGCAAAGTCCACCCTGGGATAGTCCCGGTGTGGCTCAGAAGAATTTGGCCCTAAGAACATTGCTGCCTTCCCCCAGCCCCTCAGTATATCTAAGTCTGATACAAGCTACCCCAGGTGTGAGAGGGAGGGCCCCACTAGAAATCACAGAGCTCTGCTGTGTGAAGGTTCCTGCCTGTGCACAGGGCCAGGTTACGAAAGAACTGTCTGATGTTTAGGTTAATCAACCAAGTATGTAATCTTGGCCTGCTCCCACAAGACATATTTGGGAAGGAGAGGAAGGATGGGCGTGCGACTGAAGTGCTCGATGAGACTCAGGAGGCCTGTGTTAAATTCTTGACTCTGCCACAGACTGCAGCCTTGTGCAAATCACAGGAGCTCCTGGGGGCTTCGGGTCCCCATCTGTAGCATGCGGATAATAACCCTTCTTTTCTCCCACCCTGGGTCTGCCTTGTCTATGGAGAACACAAGCTCTTTTGGACAAGGACTGCACTACGTGTGAGTGCACCCCTTAGCACCCGGATTCCAGATCCTGGCACTACTGGCTCAGTAATGGGATTAGCTTGGTTGCTCCCCCCCCAATTTAGAGCTCCCTCAGGGGTGGTTTATGATCCCCATCAAGGGGAAAAAGACAGCCCTAACAATCTCTTCCTGTTTAGCTTGACTATGGCAGCTGCTAACCCTTGTCTAGCACTGCTGGTTTTCCATAGATTTCACATCCTTATATGGCTAAACTGCTCTTTTTCTCCCTTGGCTTATCCCACATGCGAGATGGTTTGGATACAATAGTTTTATGACAGCTGCATTTTAATAGTGCTGCTCCACAGTGACCAAAGAGGTGTGAATCCCACATCCGCCGTTTCAAATGAGACCGGAAGGATTTGTCAGGCAAATCGCCTCACAACAGACTCCAGGATCCAAAACCCAGCCAAAGGCAAGCGCCATTCACGAGGCACATGGGTTCGCTCCCCTCCAGCCACAAGATAACACTGATCCCTGACCCCAACAGATCCGAGAGCGCTTCACCATATCTGCACATGCAGGTCACCAAAACGCAGCCACCTCTGGGCCAGCAGCACGCAGCACACCGTGGATGAGAAGCGAGGGAACAGCAGCCAAGGACACGGCAAAGTGCCTGGGCCCAGTGCTCTTCCTGCGCTCTCTTCATTCAGACTGGGCCTCCTGTCTTTGCTAAGCAGTTCTTGCCCTCGCCTCGCACTTAACCCTTTGCTACCCATTCCACCAGAGCCCCATCAGTTGCCTTGATCATCTGAGGGACCATTCGGCATCCCTAGCCCGCTGCCATTGGAGCTAGCGTGCTGTCAAAGCAGCCTCCTGCCAGCAGGCCTTCTCTGCAACTTAGCAGGTTCAGGAGACCCCGGAGGTATCATTTGTGTCAGGGTGAGAGCGCCCATGGGTGGGAGCAGCAGAGAGAGCCGCACGTGCAGCAGGTAGCTGGGCCCTGCATAGGCCTTAGGGACAGCACAGACAATCACTGATGCAGGTGTCCACAACTTCCCAATGTCTCTGACAAGAGACCATCACAGCTGCTTCCCCTTCTGAGACAGGACTCCCACTCCCTGCCCCAGTCCCCAGGGCAAAACTAAGGGGCAGAGTGAAACCAGAAAATCCCAGGGCTTCTGATGCAAGATACGTTCTGTCCCATTGCCTCTAAATAGTCTTCCAGTCCCGCTCTGCACACCCACTTTCTGTTTCCTTCAGGCTGCCCACACGGGGACAAATTCTGCTCTCCGGTACACTGGGGCATATCTGGGGGTAGCTCCACGTATATGAGAGATTCCATGGGTTCCACCAGACGTGCACTGGTGTACCAGACAGCTGCATCTGGCCTGGGGCATGAGATGTGGCAAGCTCCGGTCCACGGACAGTGCGATTCCTATTGACGTACATGGGAGATTCACAGCTGGACCACGAATAGTGCACAAACCCAAGACTGTTGCATGCCCGCAGAACAGGGGACACATCAGCAGCGATGCTGGTGAGAGCGGCTGCATTCCAAGCACATGGCTCAGTAACTCACTGTCTCAGAGCAACAGTGGAAAGATGCTCTTCACCGTCTCACTGCCTTCCTGAAATGTCACCTATGCGACAGCGTTCCCTCTTCCAGGGTCTGCAGGAGTGGGTTACGCGTCTACCTCTGACCCCTATGAGAAGCAATATTTTACCAGTGACGGCGACTAACTGCTGGAGCTACTTCCCCAGGGCTGGGATGGCATCTCCAGTACGGACCATCTTTAAATCAAGACTGGATGTTGTCTCAAGGGATCCGCACTAGCTCAATCGCAGCCATTGGACGTGTGAGGCAGGGACGAATTCAGGGAAGTCCGACGGGCTGTATTATGCTGGAGGCCAGACTCGGTGATCACAGTGGTCCCTTCTGGCCTTAAAAATCTATGACTCTATTCATCTAAACCCCATTCCCTGTTCACAGATGGCCAGATAAATGACTAACACTGTCTCCAAGCCACAAGGCCCACAAGAGGCCCACTCGGGACTTTACTGCTGCCCCTTTTGTTTTTCATGGGCAATGGGGCCAGTATGGAGATGGGCAGCAATACAAAACCCAAAGGCAAGTGAAAAACAGAACAGAGCTTGCCACACAGTACAAAGGGGACGCCACCTCTGTCTCCATGTTCCATGCAACACCAGCCTTTCCTCGCTATTATGGCACCCGGGGCTCCAGGCAGTAGATCTCATTGCACTCTGGGCGGGCCTGGGCTTCCTTTAAAGTTACACATGCCCACGGCCCATCTGTGTTACGCTAGGCTCCCAGGATGAAAGAGCTCTGCTATACGCCTACAGGCCCTGAGCCTGCCCAGTTTAAATGCATCCAGGGATGGAAGGGAGGAAAACCATTCCTTCAACCTTGAGAGATTAGGCAAGCCCTCAGTACTCCGTGGCTTTCCTATCCTGCAAATCAGCAGGCAAAGCGGTGTTACAAGAATAGTTCATATTTAATAATGCAATTTATATTCCACTCTCAGCATAAACTATTGTAAAGGCACACTAATGTAAAAATACATCTGGCTTGTCAATAGTTTATCTTCTGGATCTGCATCTAAATCCCTGGGCATTCTTGACTTATGGCTGCACCAATGTCTAATGAATAAAAAGGTGCAAATTATAGGCCTGGCTTTAATGCTCATCATAAAATTAGATGATAGTTGCAAAAGCTGCATTCTCCTGCCCACAGAGCAGCAATAGTAAGCTATAAATAAAGTGTATTTAATGTATCCCAGTGCTGTGCAAAGCCAGGAAACAGTATGTTATTGCACAGCTTTCAATGGATCCGCCACCGATTCAATGAAGTGATAACTGATCCATCATGTGAATTTATGTTAACTGTCGGCTCACAAAGTCATGGCCTCAACACTGTAAATAGCCTACAATCCTTCTACCACGGCCTGCCTGCCAATAAAACTGTCACTGACAGGCTTGTAGCAAGCACCTTAAGGACAGTGGAAACAAACCATTAAGTTCTTGGGTTTCGACTTGGGTTTCTCATCTCAGTGGACTCCCAGCTTCTCTGCTATTTGTCAGCCTGGTTAATCTGCGAGTGAAAACGCAAACCACCCCCTGCTCTGGGGCCCCAATTTAGAACTGACATGGCAGATTCATATTACAGGGATCAACGGAAGCCCCTGTTGCTCAGACGTTGGGCTGACCAGCGTGGCGGGGTCACTGCAGAAGGCTGGGTCTGCATTCAGAGAATGATGTGGATGAATGGGCAGGGTCAGCCAAGCAACCGGCTGTGCACAAGCTTCAGAGAACAAAACAGCAGAGGCACAGTCGTCAGTGGGCTCTAGACAACCTTAGGGGAGAAGAGGGAGAGCTTGTGATTATCCAAGTACCCACAATGCCCCACTGCAGGCCATTTATCACTAAGGACAATGGGGCGTCTGGCTGCAGCCGGAACCTCTCAGCGAGGGGCTGATCCCTCACTTGGGAAATCCGCCCCACCGCGGTGACAAAGGCAAAACAAAGTGCTTGGCTCCAGTGCCAAGAAAGGGCACAGTCCTGCTGATGGGCCCCACTCCCCTGCAGCGCTTCCCTACCCGAGTGGGGGCTGAGGACATGGTGAGCTCGAATCCAGTTCAGGATTAGGCTACGAGGGTGGGGGAAGGAGGAGGGTTCGATGGCACCGTTGTTTCTGGTGGAAATCCCACACAGCTAGTCAACCTCACAAGATTTCCGCCCTCTTGAGTGGAGGAAATCTCACACGATGAGCTATTTTCACCAGATGGCTGCAGCCGGGGGTCAGCGAATCCCATGAGAACCTCAGCAGCAGCTACACCAGCACTGGAAAGTGAGCCCCTGGAATGCTGGTTCCCCCAGATCTAAAAGCAGAGGGGGCGGTTCGAGCCAAGGAATCGCACCCAACCCACACCCTGCTCTGAGTTTCAGCAAGTTCCAGTTTGGCCCATCTTTCTTTCTGTATTTCAGAATGAATTACTCCAGGCCTTCCAGGGGAGAAGAAGAACAGGGCCCCTCTATCTATTCAGGCCCCTCTACAGCCCCATCAGCATGGGATAAGAGCACCACACCAACACTAGGGAATAGCCTCCCAACACCCTGGGAAGCCGGGAAGGTTGACCCCATTCTGCATGTGGGGAATGCAGTGACTTGCCCAGCATCACACAGTACATCTCTGGCAGAGCCAGGAACTGCCTTCACGACACAATCATTCTTCCTCCCTCTCCCTCCAGGATGCCACTTGGCTTTTCATAAGAGCTGGGCCTGATTTTTATTTCTGTGATGAGCTCTGCTTTCCATCCCCCTGAGATCTGTCACATCAGGGATTCATTAAACACAGCTCCATATCCAGAGTCTCACCCCAGGAAACCCTAGGGCTGTGAGCTTGCAAACTGAACAAGGCTGGGCCAGGATAGCACTCAGAGGGGAGCCATGTAGGAAAACCCTAGCAGGCTGCAGGCCACAGCACTGGCATTCCAAAAGATCCTACTGGGTCAGAATGGAACCAGAACCCTTGTGTTGCATTAGGAGGCGCTGCCAATGGTGCCTGCATCTGGGGCACGTTGTAAAACCATCCAAATCACCGATGATCACATGGCATATTTTGCAAGAGACAAGGTTAACTCCTATGTCCCGGCCCAATCCCAGTTACATTCCAAAACCATGCCTGTTCCCCAATTTCAGTCAGATGCAGCATTCTTCTTTTCTTCGTGCCCAAAACTGCATTTTGCTGTGCACTGTTAAACACCTGTTGCCTTCCACTCCACAGCCAGCTGCATTTTAGTGTTGGTATCCCTACCTATACGTCTATAAATAGCGTCCTACTCTGCAGTTTTTATCCAGGCAAAGCTCCCAGTGATGCAGGATATGGCCATAGTTCATAAATCAATGTGGGATTGTTCCAGGAGAGAGGTTACACATGATAGACTGTGATTAAACCCCCTGGTTTTCTGGCCACTTGAGGCTGGAGCAGCCAAATTCAGTCGTGGCATAAGCAGACTCCCACAAGAAACTAGAACCAATATTGACCTACTGAGTCATCCAGTCTCTGTTCTGCTTTCTCAGCTCTGTACCTCTGGTACCACAGAGCACCCCTTCCCCGCAGCACGCAATCGAAGTGAAACCGCAGCCCAACCACATGGCCACATTGGATATGAAGAAAGAACCATTAATGCATTTTATTATTTAAAGAGCATTAAGGGGGCTCCAAGACACTGGATCGCTTCCCCGTCAGTGGGCTAACCACAAACAACACAGCTCTTAGGCACTCCAGAGACAACCCCCTCTCCGGGAGGCAGAAGTCAGCTCTTTCTCCCAGGTCTCATAAAGGCCGAAAGGCTGGATCCTTTGTATTTTTCCTACAATAATGGTCTTCGACATTCACATGGATATTTTCATCTTAAAAGGATCCCAAATCACTTTGCAAACTACAATCCCACACTGCTGGCACGTAAAATTAAAAAGGTCTTAGAAGAATTTTTAAACTAAGAGCTAGGGGTAAAGCCGAAAGGTGCGGAGGAGCACACAGTTTGGATGGAGACATCCCTTAGGGGAGGCTTTATTAATGGGGATACTCTATCTCTAGTGAAGAGGAGAGGCTAGAAGTTGATAAAGTACACATTAGAACTGAAGAGAAACAGTCAAACAAAAAAGAGCCCCATTCAACTACATCACCTGAAGGCAGACAACTAATTATTGACAAATTTGTAAGTGCTTGTAATACAAAAGCAAGAAGTCTAAGACAGATGAACTTGAGTGCCTGTATTAAATGAGGATATTAATTTAATAGGCATCACAGAAACTTTTTGGAATGAGGATAATCAATGGGACACAGTAATACCAGGGAACAGATACAGGAACAACAGAGCAGGCCATGCTGGTGGGAGAGTGGCACTATCTCAAAGACAGCATAGAGTCAAATATAGTACAAATCTTAAGTGACCCAAAGCAGTGTGGGTGTTTGGGATTTGAGTGTGCCGTAATAAAAGGTTACTGACAGTCTTTGAAAGCTCATGTTAAAATGATTTTTTGTGGCTAGAAATTCCAAGATCATAGCAGTATGAATACCACCTGACCAAGATAGTGACGGTGACTACGAAATGCTCAGGGAGATTAGAGAAGTTACAAAACCAGAAAACCCAATAACAATGGAGGATTTCAACTAACCCCATACTGAATGGTTACATGTCACAAAATTTCTAGACACCATTAATGATGGCTTCTTGGAGCATCTAGTCCTGGAACCGACAAGGGGACAGATCATTCTTGATTTAGTCCAAAGAGATACACAGGATCTGGTCCAAGAGGTGAATGTAGTTGACCTGCTCGGTAACAGCGACCAAAATGTAATTAAATTTAACTTCCTTGTAGGGTGGAAAATACCAAAGAAACCCACCACAGTCGCATTTAACTTCAAAAAGAGGAACGACACAAAAATGAGGAAGCTAGTTAAAAGGAAATTAACAGGAACTGTCAAAAGAGGGAAATGCCTGCAAGCTGCATGGAAACCTTTTAAAAATACCACAATAGAGGCACACATTGAGTGGATGCTTTCAGAGAAATATCCACAACGACTCCACAATCTCTTTCGGGAGCAGTAATGGCTAATTTAGACTCCATCCTTTCGTATGTGTAGTTGGGATTACGTTTTCCAATGTGCATTACTTTGTGTTTATCAACCCTGAATTTCATCTGCCATTTTGTTGCCTAGTCATCCAGTTTTGTGCGGTACCTTTGTAACTCTTTGCAGTCTGTTTTGGATTTAACTGTCTTCAGTAATTTTGTATTGTCTGAAAATTTTGTCACCTCACTGTTCACTCCTTTTTCCAGGTCATTTACAAATATGTTGAACAGCACTGGCCCAGTACAGATCCTTGGGGGACCTTGCTATTTATCTCTCATCACTGTAAAAACTGAACTAAAAAAAGGACAGGGAAGGGCCACAAAAAACGATTAGGGGTATGGAACAGCTCCCCTATGAGGAGAGATTAAAAAGACTGGGACTGTTCATCTTAGAAAAAAGATGACTAAGGGGAAGATATGAAAGAGGTCTATAAAATCCTGAATGGTGTGGAGAAAGTGAATAAGGAAATGTGTTTTACTCTTTTACACAACACACAAACAAGGGGTCATCACCTAATAATGTTAATAGGCAGCAGGTTTAAAACAAACATGAGGAAGTACTTTTTCACCCAACGCACAGTCAACCTGTGGAACTCATTGTCAGGTGATGTTGTGAAGGCTTCAAACTGGCTTCAAAAAAGAATCAGATAAGTCCATGGAGGATAGATCTATTCACAATCATCAACCAGGCTGTTCAGGAGCACAACCGCGTGCTTGGGGTGTCCCTAAACCTCTGACTGCTAGAAGCAGGGCCTGGAAGAAAGGGGATGGAGCACTGGATTATTTGCCTGTTCTGTTCATTCCCTCTGAAGCATCAGGCACAGGCCACTGCTGGAAAAGAGGATACTGGGCTAGATGAACCATTGGTCTGACACAGTATGATCGTTCTTATGGTCTTGTGTTTACTGAATGTGAGCAGAATCTATAGTAATTAACACAGCACAGGTAAAAGATCAGTAGGTCAGATCCGAGAGAGCATGTGGTCACGTATACACACCCTCATGCACATGGCTTGCTCACCCAGACACTGAAATGCAGCCACCTTTGGGGTGGAACATGGCAGCATCTTAGCAGAGCATAGCAATCTTGCACAACACTTTAAAAGACAGGAAATGGAAATGGTATTCAACTGATAAGGCTCATATACAGCTAGACTTTCTGGAGCACTTTCCCCCACACCCTGCAATGCTCCAGCAACCCTTCCGCTGGCTGAGGGCAGCTGGCTGCAACTGCCCCCAGCCCCATTACTATCACTGAATGCAGGGGTCATCCAGGCCATTTCCACCCCATCTATACTACTCCTGCTGCACACCCAGCTTATGCAATTTCACACCCTGGCGTGGCAGCATGCCCCTGGGTTGTAACTCATTTAGCGCTTTCTCCTCCCTTCAGAATTTTATTCTTCTGGACCAGGTAATAACTGCAGCAGCATCTGGAAACAGTGCAGCCAATGAAAGATGGGATTCCCCAGCACATCACAAAAACACTATGGCAGGACAAAATGTGAGACTGGGCTTTGTTTATCCTTAATGAGAACATTCTTACAATAGCCCCCCTTCATCAAGATGGCTATTTTCAAGCAGCTCATGGGGTTACCTCTCCCTCGCCCCTCTTGTGCGCCAACTGGTGGCTGAAGGTGCAAGGAGAACAAAATAAGCTGGGGGAGGGGGTTGCAGGAGAGAGAAGGGGCAAAAATATGTTGTAAAAGAAAAAAAAATGAGGTTCAGAAAACCCTCTTAGAAGCCAGCTATTCCCACTGCTTGTCTCTCATTAACACAGTGCTGATAGCCCTATTAATAGCAACAGTAAATCCTCCTAACCAATTCGGGTCCATTTCTATAAATAATGTAGAATCTTTTTATTTACTGACAGGTTGTAAAAGTATCAGGGAGAATAATGTGAAGTCGGGCTGCTGAATAATTCATGTTAGCAGCTTAACACCTCCCACCCCCACCCCACACTCTCCTCTCCTTCGGTCTGCCTGTTTACTGTAGACCACCTTATGCCCAGTAATCTGATAAAATCAGGACTAACGACCTGGTACAATTCTTTATCAATTGGGACTTCTATTGCTTAAAAAAGGAGGAGGAAGAAAGAGAGAAAGAAAACCCCAAAGCCATGAAAAGAACATGCCCCCTATAAAAAATGCATGGGCGTTTTGCATGAGTGGGGACACAATGCATTCCCTCTCTGCCACAGCACCTTTATCCTCCTGGTGTGGAAGAGCCCATCAAAAACTCTATGGAGGTATCATTTTCTACACCTTAGATGGTTAATTCCCTATATTTCCTAGGCTTTCCAAGAATTAGTATTAATTACTAAAGCCTGCAGCCCAGTCAGGGTTTCACAGGCAGAGAGCAGGGCTGTCACAATAAAACTCCCTCCCTGAAGGCAATTCTCTGTCATCTGTGTGATTCTCTATCCCGGGTTTGTTCTCCCAGCAGGTGGTTTCCTTTAGCACACAGGGGAAGTTCAATTTCCCATGGGCACTGATGGAAATGAAACAGTCATTCCACTTGTGCCATCCATGGTATGGGCCATCAGCATGCAGGGCACTGAGGGCCCGCTGCTTCCCTCACAAGGGTGCATGCAACAACCGCGCCGGTGCAAGGGCACTGGATTGCGGGACGGGGCAGTGGAGGGACCGGCAGTGCCAGGGACTGGGGATTAGAATACGCTTCTTCTCCTAGCTTTCCAGTGCTAAAGCAGCAGGAACTGAAGAATTAAAAAGTCTCTCTCACCCCAACTCTCAGACAGGCGTGCGCACACATTTGCACCCCACAGACACGCCAGGCAGAATACAAACACTCAGATATGGCAAGCACGTGCAGACGCATGTACACCACTGAAGAACCCTGACAGCATGTAGGCAGGGACAAACTCCTCCATGCACACAGCCCCAGGGAGGGCTGAGGAATAGAATAAAATGGTGAGCGCCCCGTGCTTTAGCGTTGGCGCCCCCCTGCTCTGCAGTTCAGAAGCAGACAAGTTCCCTGCTCGCTTTCCAATACAGGCTGCTTATTAAGAGCAAAATGACAGTTCCCAAAAAAGAGGCTGGAGGTGCGCTGGGCCCATCTCACACTCTCAGGTATCCCCAAGGGGGGTCTCGCTCACCCTGCGTCTCTGGACCAGTGACTAACGGAAGGACAAAGGCCTTTGGCCTCACCGTGCTCAGACACATCACAGCTGGCGTCAGGAGGGCAGTTTGCTCCCCGGGAGTCTCCCAGGGGTTGGTTCCCAGGGTGGCAGCAGCACCTCTTGAAAGCTGAGCTCCGATGCAGGATATGGAGAGGCCTTTGGGACCATCCCCAGCTCTCCACAGCCTTCTCTGAAACAATGACTCAGCAGCAGAATGCTGTCTGCGTCTCGGCATTAGCTGTATCACCAGAGACCCTGGGCCCTGAGGAGGGTAGGGGGTCCCCCTTCTCCCTGCCAAGCCCCAAAGGTTCCCTGTGCCAAGCCCGGGGTAACACTATCCTTTCCCTAAAGAGCCAGGGGGAAATGGGCAATCTCTAGTCGGGAGCGTCACCCGACTCTGTGCTCCAACCTGCAGCCCGCATGGCCTAAAACCTTCCAGATGTGGTGGCCTTTCCCCCCTAGAAGACGCTCCAAGTTAGCATCAGGTGCCTGGAACAGCTGGGGTCAATTTGTTCAGTGCCCAAGACGCAAGGAAGGGAAAAAAAAGGTTAAAACCCACTGAACTGACATAAGATGACCCTAAATCCCACAGACATGAAAGGAGGACCAGACTTTCAGGACTCCAGGCCTAACCCATCAGCGTGTACAGCATGGCCGCACTGGCATGTAGCTTGTGCCACATGACTGGCAAACCCATTGGGGCTGGCTATCACCCCTCCCCCCACGCCAACACCCCCATTGGCTCTGTTCCCTGTGCAAGAAGAAATGGGGTCTGCCTCCTTCCTATGCTTTTAAATGGAGCCCAGGAGGGCCTGGGTTTGTTTATGAATCAGACCTACAGCAAGTGCTATGCATGTCGGGTTACGAACCATCGCTGCAAGCCGCCAGCAAAGGGGAACGTGGGACAGAGGATCTCCACTCTAACACAGCTCTCAGAGGAAGCCGTAGCATCAGGGCAGTCCCACGGGGCAGGGAAGTGCAGGGGACTTCTCAGCCCAGCCCCCACATCACAAAAGCCACCAGCACTACCTAACAGCAGGGCTGGGACTCAGCAGAGCAGCCAAGGCCTCAGCAGGCCCTTTGGAGCTGCACTCTGGCCCGTGGGCCAACCACAGGAGCAGCTAGTGTTGCTGCCAACCGCTCTGCTCCCACTCGGTGAACTTTAGGACTACATTTATGAGACTGTGGTAGTGCTTATGGGCCCCACTCACAGAGCAGGGCCCCACTATGCTGGCACTGACCCCCCTCCAAGCAAACCAGAGCTCCCTGCCTGAACGAGTAGGTGCTATCGTGGGACATGTCAGTAATGAGGCATATGCCTTCGGTCTCCACGGCTGGCAAGCCAGCATCTCCCACCTGCACTGGTTTTACACAAGCGCGAGCGCACACACCCACACATACGCTGTGGGTCCACACGCTCTCCTGCTTAGGAGCTTGCAGCCATGCACAATATCATGCACAGAGCCCCACATGAGTGTGTGTCTGCAGCCTCAGGCCACGTGTACACACCATCTCCCACCTGCAAGCACACAAGCGGACACCCACAAAACCTCTTCTTCCCCAAGCCCATGTCACCACAGAAAGGAGAGCTGGCCTGGGAGGTCTCCCTGCCCATCCCCGCTCCAGCCACGCTGCCTGACCCCACGGTGGGGGTCCCCTCATTTCCTGTGCTGGGCTCCCCCGGAGTTTGTTTGCTTTAGCAAGAGCTCCCAATTCCAGTCCCGGCCTTGGCCTCTCTGCCTGCCCCCTCCCAGAGGCTGGGAATGCTGCGGAGGCGACAAGCTCCAGGGAAGAGGGTGTGAGCCCAACAGTTGATTTAGGAGTAGCAGCAGCACGGATGGATTGGGTCCTTGTGAGGAGGCGGCGGAGAGAGGCTGAAGGGCATGTCCTGTTCCCTCCCCTTCTCACTGACTCACAGATGACCTGGCAGTCCCAGGGGCTCCGAATTAGGGGATTTCTTCCACCCATTATGGACCACAATGTAATAGGCACTAGTGCAGGGAACAGAGGCATGTCCAGGGCTTTCCCATGGGCACATCCAGGTCCCGGCTGGCACCTTGGGACACAAGCCGCTCACACAAGGGTGGGTGAGTGGGAGGAAATGAAACCCTGGCCCTGGCCACTCCCAACAGAGGGGCATGCACTGCACCTTCCCAAGGGTGCTCTTGGAGGTGCTGTCTCTCCCATCTGGCCCTATAGGAATTGGGGCTGGACACGAGGAGGATCCCAGAGCAGAGTTTGCTGTGGGCCAGCTCTTGGCCCTGCTGCTTGCTTACAGTCTGCACTGCTAGGCCGCCAGTCAGACACCCAGCTCCCCTGAGCGGCCCAGCCCAGTGCCACACTGGCAGCTTCGTGACAGGAACCTAGACACTAGGGAGATGGGCACTAAGGCCGGAGATCGATTCAGTAACAGGAGAAAGGCAGCCTTGCCTGAAGGCCAGAAAGCAGCTGCTCTGATGGAAGGAGATGGGGAGAGAAAGCCGAGGACCCTGCCTGTATGAGGGAAGGGGAGGCAACAAGCAGGGAGACAAGACGCCACCACTGAAACCGTAAGCAGCTCACCCGAGCCAGGAGATCCCAGAAGCATAATTCCAACCCCAGCCAGGGAAAAGCTCATCCCCAAAGGGTTAACCATAGAAAACAGACCCAGATAAGCAGAGTGGCTAATCCCTGGGCCCCTTCACAAGCTGATAGCTAGCTCCCAGCCCGCATTAGGACACCTGATTTTCCAAAAGGAAGCGGGCGTGCTGGAGGGGCCAGCAGCAGCTCCCCCTGAAGCTGGCTCCCCCTTAGAACAACACCTAGCCTCTGTGGTCTGGATGTGCAGCACAAAGCCGAGAGAGCTTTCCATGTAACATGATAAAAGCAAGTCCCCAGCCTGCACAATTATTTGATAATTCTCCCTTAACACCCATCAAATTAAAGCAATGTCCAAGGGCTGCCTGAAGTGGCACTGATAGGTATTAAACTTTAATGAGATTTAATGGCGCTGGCCTACTTTTTAAGCACTTGGGCCTACACTTATGAACATTTAATTTCCCAGGCCCTGACCTCTTTTCTTCTTTCTTGGTTTCTCTCCCCCCCCCTTGGGCTGCACCTCCCCACCAATCCCCCCCACACAGCTGGTTTATGTTAGTGTTACCAGCCTTCTGCAGACCAGGCCAGTCCACAGCATGTCACAGGCAATTGGGCGTGAGTCTCAGCAGGCTGCCTGATATTAATCTCCCTGCACTTAGTAACTGAATGTTGATTCTATCAGGGAGCTGGGGGGGCGAAAGGGAGATACAAAAAAAATGTGATTCAATAGCAGCAAATGCAACCACGTTTATGGAATGATTTTAATTAATTTGCTCCCAGAATGATTTTACGCTGCAGGTTGGATCAGCACAAGTCCCTGCCACAAGGGCATGCCCTGCAGTTTGATTCCATTTCAGATCTCTTGTTTATTTTTAAGTTCTTCTTAAAAACAACCCCCAGCACCCCGACACAAACACTGTCCTTCCCTTGCCCACCCCTCCACCTCACACACAATTCAACCAGCAGAATTCAACAGCCCCCAAGGTGCAACTCCAAAGCATACACGCTCCTTGTGGCATCCTGGTTGTTGTGCTTATGGCAGGCATGCAGGTTAAATCCTTGTCCATTATTGGAAATGCCACCAGATCTGGCAAATTCAGAAGGTTAAATCCCAGTGACTGAACGTAATTTAGTCTTGTCTGTGGGCTTGGGACCTGCCAGCTCAGCTCGCTGCTGCCCTCTAGTGTTCAAAGGACAAGAGGCCCCTTGTCTTAACTTGTCCCTCCAGATCTTGAAGGGATGATGAGATTACACAGGACAGTATTAAAATCTGCCACAGGGGACAGGTTGCAGCCACAGCTTCTGGGTGAAGGGAGTCCAAGATCTTCCATCTGCACCAGCACAGAGTGGGGTGAAGCTCAGCCTTTGCCCAGCTTTTCTCAGAGCAGCAAGAGGTGAAGAAACTGTCCCTGGATAATCTCCAACTGGGGACCCTTAGTTCCCTTTGCAATTTACAGCCCTCCCAAGTGCAGTTAGGGTCAGAAACATGACTGTCCAAATGGCCCAGCCCTGCTGCAGGTGACTCACAGTCACATGCCCTCAGGGATCCCAGGTGGCAAGTGCTGTGCAGATACCCCAGACAGACCGGCCACCTAAGACAAAACACCATGGGGTTTTTACTTCTGCTAGCCACGTGGCGCTCCAGTGCAGCTATAGTGCAAGGAATCAGGGTCTGCCTCCCCAAACCCCCTCAGCGATGTCATCTATTGAAGAGGGCAGGGTGATCATGAGTTGTGAGCATTTGGCACCCACTTTGCACATCGTATGTGATGACTGATGTGGGGCAAAGCCAAAGAGCAAGGATAGTCTGATGGCTAAAGCGAGTACCTGGGAATTGGGGGTGCTGGGTCAGTGACTGCCACTGACTTGCTGTATGACCTCTACCAAATCTCTTTGCCATTCTGTTCCTCAGTTTCTCCACTTGTAAATTGGGAATAACAATGTTTCCTACCATCCTGAGGAAAGGGAGGCTGGGGGCCCTATTCATTGATATTTGCCAAGTGCCTTGAGATCCTCAAATGGAAGGAGCTCAAATGGAAGGGAAACGTGTGTTTCCCAGAATGTTTCTAGAACCAATGGCAGCAATAATACACAGCGCTCATACTTCGCATTAACACGCTAATCCTCCAGGCACAAGGAAAGGGGAGCAAGGTATTAGCATCAGATGGAGAAACTGAGGCACAGAGACGGGCAATGACTCACACAAGGCTGACCAGCGAGTCAGTGGCAAAGCCAGAAACAGAAGCCACGGCCTATAGATTTCTAGGTCTCTTTGTTTATCCCCCTTGGCCAAACCACCACCTCCTCCTGAAACCCTTCCAACGACCCCAGCTCCACCACAAATACAGGGGACCAGTTGCTGAGATGCAAAGGCCTGGTAATAAAGGGGAATGTTATCAATTCCCTCAAAGCCAAGAGCATGCAATGAGCAGTGGAGGAGGAACAGAGGAAGAGGGAAAAAAAAAAGCTAACCCAACCTTAACCCAGAGATCACTTATCATTCAGGCTGCATCACGCATCTTGAAAGTGCAGACACAAAAATGTAATGTCATAACATTCGCAGTTCAATAACCTTTGCTTCACGAGACAGCGCGAACTGTCAGAGGAGCTAGGAGGTAAATATTTCAGCACACAGATGCTGAATGCAAAGACACTGGGGGGCTGGCAATACCGGGTAGAGGGGGAAGGAAGGCAGAGGAGGCTTCTGATTTTCTACCCAGCCTCAACACATTAACATACCCCCACAGTAAATCCAGGCCGGAGCCACGGAGAGGCTGCCGTGTGGATAAAATACGGGCAGATATAAAACCAGACACCTTTATTGTTCTGCAAAGTCTTCCAACAAGTTATGAATCCACAGTGTGACCTGACCCCATCATGCTGTTCTATGGCAGACTCAAAGCCCAATCTTGGGATAAGGCTCAGACAGGAGCGTCCTCCCCGTCGCCTCACCCTTCCCAGCCACAGTCTGGATGGTGCCATCCTACTCAGCGGGTAATAATCTCGCTGGTTTGGAAGCTATAAAGCAAGCCAGCAGCTCATGAATCCTGGACTTGCAGCCATTAACCCATTAAGCACTGCAGGGGTCAAGATAGGTCCCAGGCTCCCAATGGCTAGCAGCCTGCTTGATACTCAGTGAGCAGCACGTATTGACACTGCACTTACCCCCGTGGCCAGGGGGTGGATCAACACCAGAGACAAGTTATGCTTCTGGTGCCTGCAGCAACCACAAGCACATCCTGGGCCCTGGGGTCTCTGTTTAACCCATCACTTTCAAAGGCTCTGCATGCCTGCGGGCACACACCCAGATCCACCGGAAGCACCTCCAGGGTCAGCCAAGGGCAACACAAGAAGTGCTTCCTGCCCCCACCAGGAGCCAGCTGCCCATGTGCCCCAGGCCCAGGGGAGGGAGGAGGATCTGAAAGCCACATTCATCCAGGGCTAGGCTGCCAATCTGCAGGGCCCACCCTGATTTGAAAGATCCTGGACCCCAGGCCCCACTGACATCACGTCAGGACATGACACTGCAACACTGCCTGATGGGCTAGTTACCCTGTGCTGCAGCAAGGAAACGCTCCTCTAGGAGGCAGCGCCTGGGATCCCTGCCCCAGCCCACCCCAGTTTGATCATGGCCCCCACATCTTCCCCAGCACAGGCTCCTATCAGCAAGGTTTCACAGACCCACATGGAAGCAGCAGAGAATTCAGTTTTAATTCTTCACAAATCAGTTCTCCGTGGCAGGAGCCTAGAAGGCCCCCTCCCCCTGTCAGAAAGCAGCTGGAGTGAGGTGCTGGCTTTATCTGATCCCTGCTATGCTTTTAGCTGCCTAGCAGCTACTGAAATAAACGGGCTTGTCAGCCCCCAGGAGACTCCGGGAGAAGAAACTAGGTTAGCTTCTTCCAATTAGCCTTCCTGAGAGGTTACTGTGGCAGTGCCATGTGAATTCCCACAGCAAAGATCCCTGGGGGCCCTCTCTCAGACACCACAGCACCATTACTGTCCCCCAGCCCCGGGCAAATCACTTCAGGGTTAATGCAGGGGAGCCAGGTCTCTTCTGTGGTCAGGAAGAAAAACCCTGTGTGTCCAACCAGCCAGAGCTGGAACTGGTCAGCACAAGCCGGCTGGGCCCAGCCTCAAACCAGCTGAGGCGTCAGGCTCCCAAGGGCCATTGGGTTCATTCAGAGACAAGCCTGGCAGTCGGCTTCCCAACAAGCAGACTACAAGGGAATGAGGAGGAGCTCTGGGTGCGGCAGGGCGACACCAGCTGCACTGCGCAGCACAGGGAACGCTGGGAGACGCATGCCCCTGAACTCAGCTCCGGGACATCAGTGCCCACAGGAGCGGGGGTGCCGCGTGGCTAATCCGAAAGGTAGGTGCTTTGAATCGCTCAGCATGTGAGCCAGGGAGGGGGCAGAGGAGCAGCCCTGTTCTCCACAAGGATCTAGCACAACAGCATGACCAGGAACAGGGCAGGTCTTACAGCCCCGAGGATGGGGTGGGCTACAGGGGACCTCAAACAGAGGAGGGCTCGGACAGTAAATAGCACAGGGGCAGGGGGAACAGCAACCCCTGCATCAAGCCTCTTTGCCCGTTGGGGGTTCCAAGTGTTACTAAGGGCAGTGGGGAGGACAGAGAGATATCCCCCCTTCTCCTCAGAACAGTCATGCCCCCTTGTTCAATCATTTCCTGAGACCTGATCCTCCTCTCCCCCAAGCTTTGGCAGCTCCCCCCAACCCTAAGCCCTCACTGCCTGCCGGTCAACTTGACCCAACTCACAGCAGGGCTGAGAGGGGAGGCTCCAGAGCACAGCTGTCAGACAATAACTCCAGGACTGTCTCTGAGGTGCTGGCACAGTAGGATGCAGGGGATTATCTATGATCTACCCGTCCCTAGGTCATTCTGGGGAGGGACCAACTCAGGGGGCCACTGTCACCCCCTGGATCTCTGAAGTCCCCAGCAGTGGGATTTACTGACCCCAGCCATTTCCCTGAGGGCAGAGAAAAATGCCACTGAACAATAGGATTTACCATTGTTTCAGTCTAGTTCACGCACCATGGCATGGTCCAGCCTGTGTGTAGTATTGGCCCCGTCTGTTACCTACCAGAGTGCGAATGGCATCTGCACTCATCTCTAGCCTCTTCCATTGGAGGGTCTCGCATCAAGTTAAAGTCTCTCCTGGACTGCCCCTGGGAGATGGGTCAGTATCACTTCACATTCACAGGTGGGCAAAGTGAGGCGGAAAGAAGCGACAGGCCTTGCCCAAGGCCACACACGGGAGCAGTGACTGAGCTGGAGATGGACCCCAGGAGCACTCCTCTCCCACTGCAGGATACAAGTAATCAGGGCCTGCCCAATGGGTCCTTGCTCACAGGCCTGTACTCTCACTGCCAGACCTTGCCTCACAACACCCCCAGGGATCCCCATGTGGCACATTGCACACAGGAGCTTCCATGCTAAGGAGACAGCCTAGACTTCCCCAGCGGACGGGCCCAGGGAACGGCGCCCACCGACGCAAGGAACAGTTAAACGGCCTCCTCCCACGCCCGACGTGCAGCTACAGGCTTCCTCACACCCTCCCCGAAACACCTGCTAAGGTCGCACTGCCACAGGGCAACTGTTCAAACCTGCATGGGGGGAGGGCTCAGCAAAGGGCCCTGTGAACAAGAGCCTGCATGTCGGCCACTTGGCAGCACAACAGAAGCAGCAGCCCAGAGCAGGTGACAGGCAAGCCGGGAGTTTAATTTATTACAGGAAGCGAGTATATAAGCATCTGACTCTGCTGTAACCAAGGAGGGAGGGAGGAGCTGCCCAGCGTTAACCCCATCCTGCCTATGCTGTATACAGACTGTGCAGTGGCTGGGGTCGTTTGGGACGCCAAGTCCCTTCATCACCCCCACTGCTGCACACTGTCCCCAGTAATGAGAGGGGGATCTGTCAGGCCCCTCCAAAAGCCAATCCCTTAGGTGGAGCTGCTGGAATCTCAGCACCCCAATAGCCAGGCCCTCTCCATGTCTCCAGCTAGACACCCTAAGTCTGGCAGAAGCCAGCTGACCCCCAGCTCCATAGGAAGGAGCCACTGTTGGGCTTGCAGTGCCAGGGAGTCCCGGCTGGCACGGCACCATGGCGCTGCAGTGCACAAAGCATCTCTGAGCAACTCCATTCCCCCGGCTTTATGGCGGGCCGGGCGGACATTAAATTTTACTAACTCCATAAATACAGCACAGGGCACTCATAAAGGGGCCGCGGTCTCTGGCAACTGCCAGATACGTTGCTTGCTGCTCTTGTCCCCACCAGGCACCCCCGCGAGGCTGCCCACTGCCGCCATTCCAAAGCAGGGGTTCCCCGGAGTAAGCAAAGGCAGTGGCAGGCGCCGCGTCAGCCCATCCAACTCAACAGGCCCCAACTTCTGCTCACCTGGGTAACTACCCCCTCAAGGCCATCACGCACAGGCCCAGCGCTGGCTCACAGGCCCAGAATGCTCTCTACTCTGCTGTGACCTCACAGTCCCTCCGTGGGGCAGCAGGGGCATCAGCCCCACAGCGTCCCAATGAGACACCTACAATCCCGCTCTCAGTTCCCTCAGCGCCCCCCGCAATAACTGGCCACCTGCACCCTGCCCCACCGCATGTTTCCCAGACCCCGACCCGATGGAAGGGGAGACACCTAGCCTGCTCACTAGGAAAGGGGAGGGTGCTAGGATTCCTCCCCGGATGCTGTCCTTGGATGCTGTTCAAGGGCTCCATCATGGATAAGCCCCTGGCTGGAGCGTATGTGATAGATTATAAAGCCTGACTCCCCAGCCCCTCTGGCTACTGGAAGGGGAGAGGATCTATCTTTCTGTATTCCCCACTCCCACAGCTCCTGGCTAACGACGGAGGTCTCCATTATTCTCCCTCCACCCCACCTCCTGGCTCCCTCAGAAGCTGTTCTGGGGCCGTCCACCCCCACAGATTGCTCCAGCACCTAAGGCTGAAGCTGACGTGGCCCTGGATACTTCCCACTGCTGCCCACAGGGTGCTGAGCAGCAGCAACGATCCTGAGCAGCATCTTGTTAATTTCTCGCTGCCCCTGCTTGGTGAAGCAAGGAGCAGCAGGGCAGGCACTGGAGCTGCCTGCAGACTCACGTTTTTATCAAGGAAGCGTAAAGTATGCTGAGATCGACGGCTCAGAACCCCATCTCACAGCACATGCCCACATGGGCTAGGAAGGCTTCCTTCTCACTTCTAGCAAAGTGGATTCTTCAAGTCGTACCCAAGCATTTAAAGGGCCAGACATTCTGAGAGTGTTAATCAATCTCACTCTATTGTATTGGGCAGGGCTATGCCTATGTACACCAGCCAGGAGATCTGGTTTGTAAACTCCCCCTTAACAAGATAAATAATACCCCACCCTTTTCTAATTTCTCTCTCTGCTTTAACACTACATCCCCTCCCCGCACCCTCCGTCCAGATTTGGCCTGGGGTGATTGTAAACTCACTGGGGCAGGGACCTGCCTCGTGTATGTAATGCACCGAGCCAGCTACAGAGCTGCACATGGTATAAGAGGCATTCATGCAAGTCTCCAAACTGAAGACCAGACCCCTTTCTTGATGGACACAGAGCCATCCATAGGGGATTTTGTCCATACGGAGATCCCTTGATGATATGCCACCCCCCTCTCTCCTTTCCTTTCCTCAGGGTCAAGCAAATGGTACTGAAAAAATACAAACATTTCTCCTTGGCAAACACTCCCTGAGAAAACAAAACCAGCCGGCGCTCCCTCTCCTACCCCCGCTCACAACACAGGCCCACTCTTCTGACACAGCAATTAGAGGGAGACATTAATATTTAAATATTGCCAGCTCCAGAGAGGGCAAATCAAATAAAAATGCAGGCGTGTCGGGAACGCTCGTCTCCCCCTTGCAGCCCAATTAAATCTTCAAACAGGAGTAGCCACAGGAGCCAGGATAAATGCTAAGTGCTGCAGAATCGCACCACTGCTCACCTACCCACCCCTCAGCCACTGAAACCACACAGACTGGCTGGTCAATCACTCACACCAGCACCTGCGGGTCCAGGGCTGCATCTTGGGCACCGTAACGTCCAACCAACGCTGTTCCTTGGACAGAGCTGCTGAGGGGCCAAATAGCCAATTGGTGAGCTGAGAATGCTGCAGAGGGGAAGGCAAATGTGGGGAGGAGAGGCGAGCCTGCGTATGTGTACGCACGAGGTCCCAGAGCAGCATCACGCAGTAGGGGGGACAAACAGAGAGATCCATGTGCGGGTCACAGCGTCCAAGGAGACAGGGAGGGACAAAGCCCACAGTACAAGCAGATAGCATCCTCTCCTCTCCTCTCCATAGGATCAAGCACATCTCCTGAACTCAGGCCAGATCAAGGCAGCACGGGGCGCCCATCCAAGGCTCTGAATGGAGTCCAGCCTCAGCATCTGTACAGAGAGCAGTGGGAGACTCTGCAGGCCGCAGCCGGCTCCCTGAGCAAGATGGAAAGATCCTGGGGTTCAGGAGCAGAAGGCAAGAGTCAGAGTTGAGAGGGAGCAAAGGGGGCAGGTCTAAGGGACGCTGCCCACGGGCTGCCCATGGAGCAGACAGTTTTGTTGGATCCAAGCCAGTGCATTGGCTGCTGCTCACCTTGCTCTGCTGCAGCTGGCTGGCCTCAGCATCACCATGCTGTTGGGGAGTTACCATGACCCAGCAGCGTCACATGGGATGCCACAGCACAGCCGGGCACAGAGCACAGCTAGCCCAGTGGTTAGGGCACTAGCCTAGGTTCAATTCCCTGCTCTGCCACAGATCTCCTGGGTGATCCTGGCAAGTCTCTCCAGCCCAGAGCCTCAACGTCCCAGCTGTTAAATGGGGATAACAGCCCCACCTTGGCTCCCTCGCCCAGTGAGGACCCCGCACAGGAGCTGCCCTAGCCAAGCCAGGTTTACATATCCCCTCCTCCCTGTCACACTATGCAGCAGAGGCAGACAGACCACTGGCCTGGCCCAGTGTGGCAGGAAGGGCAACCTAAATACAGATGGGCCCATGGGCCTGCTGGGAGCTGGAAGGAGACCAGTGCCCAGACCAGCTGACTCACTGGCCTGCTAGGGAAATTCCCACCCCCTTAACCTTGTGGTTGCTGGGCTGACTCACCAAGTAGGCAGCACCCGTGCCCTGACTCAGTTCACGGCTGCAGAGGAAGATGGCATGGAGCCGGTGTGCCATGCCGGCCTGGGGTCTCCAGCCAGAGATCAGGCAGGGCAATTTCTGGACTTGAAAAGAAGGGGGCAGAAGGAAGGGTGGAAATTTCCAGACTTGCTCTGCTCCTTGTGCTCTGCCAACCAGGCCAGAAAGGAAGGAGTAACCCAGCCCTCTGCCCCCTCCAGAGGGCAGGCAACACCCCCTTTCACAGCCTGCAGGAAATGGCAGCCTCATACTGCACGGTCAGGGAGAATGAACAGGTGAGAACACTCCCTGCAGGGCCCTTCCTCACCCACCATTGCCCAGGGAGCTGTCCTCTAGCTCCCTTAAGTCCAGGGAGATCTGTCTCCTTCCCCTGGGTAACAGGCACCTCCCAGCAGCATTAAAACCAGCCAGGCTACCGCCAACTACCACAGTGGCAAGGCAACAAAACACCAGCATCTGTTCCCTCCTCTGGAGGCTAGCATCACGGGGCAAACCGTTCTAACAAGACCCTGGTCCTGCAGAGCTCAGCCACATGCCACAAATCTCTGGGTGCTGGGAACGAGAAACAGGAGGCTCCCCCTGCGGGCACCTGACGGGCAGCAGCTAGAGACACCGCTGCTCTAGGCCCTGCCTTGCAACGCCTGCAGCAAGCTTCTTTGTGCTCCCTCCTTCCCTCCACCCAAAATGAGATAGGTGCCCATACTAATGCAGCGTTGGGCAGACGGCTCTCCGGAGACTTAGCCTGAGTTCTGCTCACAGGGGCTATGTAGGCTCAGCCCACAGGAAAGAGAAAGGTAAGATCCCCGTCCCTTAATACACATCAACACCCCAGAATCCCACCCCTCCCACCCAGTGCATGGGCCAGATGTCAGGGACATGGGGGTTCAAACCAAACCAGCAGGATTGGAGGCCCGGAGATACATCCAGGACCTGAATCTCCTGCATCTGGACACTGCTCTGCAATGGGATCCTGGGGAGATAAACCCCCAAATGCACACCCCTTCTCTGCCCTCATGATCCTCTGGGAGGAACATAGCTCTGTCAATACTCCTACCCCACCTTCCCCCTCCCTTGCTTTCCCAGGGCAGGACCCCTCTGGTGCTAAGAGGCTGTGTCAGAGCAGTAAAGAGGATTTACTGTTAAATGTAAGGGGCTTTAGAGGCAGTAACTTTCCCTCCTCTTGACTTAAATGGATTTTAAACTTCAAAAAGGATAGAGAGGGCAGGCTGCCAAGCGCCAGGAGCGCAGCTTGCTAACTGAATGCCGGGTCAGCGGCAATCTCCGAAGGGATGACCCTGCGGGATGGAAGCACTAAGCGCAGCAAAGCAGGAAGGATTGTGGGTAACAGGGAAAACCGCTAACGGCACGGATCTTCCCAGGGGCCTAACCCAGTCATGGGAGTGTGGGGGCCTGGTCTGGGGAAGGGTTCGACTAGGCCCTGGCGTTTTTACCTGTGGCCAGTGGCTAAGGTGAACTTAGGAAAGGAGCCCCATAATACAGGGCTGGCAATGGTGCCAAGTGAGCAAACGAGGGAGCTGGAAAGACTCCTTCATGGGGTGGGGGGTGTCCAAAACTGGGGAAGAGGTGGGAGCGCTACTGCCTGGGACACTACCATCGTCCAAGCCCTGGAGAACAGGCAGCAGGACCCAATCCTGCATTGGTCCCTGGTGTGCTGGGGGAAGGAGGGATGAGGAAGGAGGAAGACGGACATGGGGCCTAGCAGGTCTACTCCACCTCTAGTGACATGAGAGATCAGAGTGGATCTCAGCCCTAAGCAAATGGTGCCTCCCACCCATCGCTTTCTCTAGCAGTGACTTGGCTGCCCGTCACCATCAGGGGCGTGAGGGAGGGGCTGGCCAGGTTCAGGGGGTTGGTAGGACACTGACCCTGCACTGACTGCCTGGCCACCTCAGTTAGCCTGCCCTGGCCACCTCAGTTAGCCTGCCCAGCCCCACAGGCCTCACGCTCCTGTGGCAAACCAGCTATAAACAGCTACCGATTGAAACTTCAGACCCCACCTCCGAGGAAACAAGGGATGCAGACAATGACTAAGGCAGATGATAGTAACCAGAAAAGGCCTGGCAGGAGCCCTGTCCGGACAGAACAGAGGGGACCATGCCATGCTCTTCTCAGAAGTCCCCTGAGATAAGGCAGCTGCTGTTATCAGCAACAAAGCAATGGGGCACATTTCCTCTTCACGCAATAGTGCAACCACCGACAAACGGGTCAGGGGAAGGGTTGGGGACGCAGCAGTGCTCAGCAGTGCTCGTGTCCCTCCCCCTCCCCAGCTCCCCCCAGCTTGAGAGGCTGACAGGCAGCCAGCCCTATTCAGCAGGGCAAGGGAAACCATCACACAGGAAGTGCTGCTTCAAGGAGGGCAATCCCCTTGGCAGCTGTCCCAGAGCCTGTGAGGGTGAACACAAACACACCCAAGCGTATCACCCACAGACACACATGCAAATGTTCACACAGCTGCATTCAGAGGTACACATGCCAATACCTACACACATGCACTTCACTCCAAGACAGAGACACACAAACGAGCTCACGTGCACACGCAAGCTTTGTTCGAGAGTAACCAGCAGCACCAGCCTCCAGCGACACTGTTGCTGTAACATGGCACGGAAATGCAGCACCCCCTGCATTTCTCCCTGGGATTTCCAATCCTATTCCCCTGCTTGCCCCACTCTACCCTGTCCCTAATCATCCATCCCCTGCAGGCTCCAGGCTTCCCTGCCATCCATACAGTGCTGCCCAGCGGGGGTTCCTATTCAAACCTCCTCCAAGGGGGCCACCTGTGGCTCAGTAAAACTTCTGGCTCATTGAGTGATTAGAGCTCACAGACACCTCCCCCCCTTTCCTTCCCCTCTGGTTTCTGGGCTACCATCCAGTTTCCTGGCCAGAAACAGAGAGCAGACTGGAGTTAGAGACAGCTCGCCTCCCACAGCTCCGAGAACAGATCTAGGGTTGTGTTCACGTGTCCCACCAGCACAGACCGCACGGCACAGTAAGGACAAGAGCTGCCGGCTTTCAGTCTGCGCCGGGACCTAGTGTTAGGGCAGCCAGACCGCTGGCTCAGATCTGCAGAGAGGGGGGAAAAAACCCAAAGACCCAAGCAACTAAATCATAGCCCTGAAGTGATGCGGAGGAAGCGTGGGGCAGGGCCCTGGCTACCTGCCAAACCCTGCTGTTTAACCTTGGAAAGGAGCTGCTGCAGCCAAGTAAGGACACCTTGGACACCTACCAAGCTACTGGGACACCAAGCCCAATTCCCCACTCTGAGATCTGTGCACACATAGTGAAATGGCTGTGCATCAACACACGCGTGTGTAAGCAGCACTCTGCTCCCACGCAGATGCAACTGTGCGCCATGGCCAAGGGGCAGGCCCTCAACCTCTCTGTTTGTGGAGGATATTTACTGCCCCTCCCACATGGATGGCGTGAGGCTAAATGAATGAATAATACCCAGCGTTTATGTAACACTTGCCCTCCACACAGAGGCTCCCCAGATAGCCCTCCCAGCATGGGCATGGGCATGCTTGCAGGTGGAGAAACTGAGGTGCAGAGAGATGAAATGATCAAGCCGAGACTGTGCTGCAAGCTGGAACTGGGACCCAAGCCTCCTCCTTAGCCCACTAGACCAGGATGCCTGCCACAACACAGAGTTAATGTCTGCAAAAGGCTCTGGAGACAGAAAGTGCTACCTAAGCTCTCAGAAGAATTGCCTCCGCATGGCCCAGCGGCCAGCACTCTGTTACTATGCTCCCAGACCAGAGGCAAGAGTCAGTTAGCTGGTGTCTTGCTCTTTGGGTTGGTCAGGGACAGAGACAGAGCTGCCATCAGTTCAGGATTCCTATGACACTGCGTCATGACCCGGTTATTCCATTCCACCAAGAGATGGGGCCCAGCCAGAGTGCAGAGCTTGGGTGCACAGAGAGGGAGGGGGGCAGGAAATCAGAGACAGCTCTGAACACTGACAGGGAATCCCCCCAGTCTCGGCTGAATCTCTCAAACTCTCCTCTCCACCTGGGACACAGAGGGACACTTGGCCCTGTTCAATCCCATTTGTTCATTACACAACTCTTAGGAGGAAACTACTTTCCCCACAGTGCACAGATCAGAGCCCCACCAGGTGTTTCACAGAGTAAGCCAGGGTTCTGAGGCCCCAGCAAGGAGCAGAAAGAACTGAGATTAAAAATAGCCCCCACCCGCACCCTCCTTCCTCCTGAAACCTGCAGCCTGTCCATGGCCCTAGCATGTCAGGAAGCGATAAAATGTTCTGCTTCTCCAGAGTTGCATGTCACATCCCAGCCTCCTTCACACCCCCACCAGAGACAGCAGGAATCCTGGCCTCCTGCCAAAGCCACTGTCTCCACTGTAATTCTCCTTGCCCTGGAGCCAACACACACACACACTCTCCGACAAAGACACAGGCACCACACAATCACACATCCCCCACACAGCCCTCCAGGCACATTCCCGCACATACATTATCCCCCCTGCCCCCGATACATATGCTCACAGATACACAAAGACCTCGATTTTGCACAATGCTGAGCGCCTGCACCCCATGGGAGCCTGGGGACATGTGACAACCCACAGAGCCCAGGCTGCAGGGCAAGGGGAAGGGAAAAAAGCTTCCGGAAACCAACCTGACTTGTCTGAAGTGACACTCCACATGGGAAGGACTGCGTGGAGAATCTCAGCTACACATAGATGGGTTTGGCCAGCCCAGCTCGATCTCCAGCGTTACAGGCCTGTGATCACAGAATGACACACAGTCCATCCATCCCCGTCGTCTCCATCCCCATGCACACAGCTGCAAACACACACACGCTCTCTGAAGCACATACAGACAGTCCCAGTCACACCCACTTCCAGAGTCTCCCAGGTACAGCCATACCCCCTCCCACTCACACACCAAACCACTTTCAGGGGTACCAGCATTGACTCCCTCACAGGAGGAGATGCTGGATGCGCTAATTGGCTTCTCCATCCCTAGCACCTATCAGACTGATTCACACCTATCTGGACACTCCCCTCCCCCCCATTCCTATCCTCTCAACTGTTCACGTTCCCAAACACCCACCGCGCACACCCATTCTCACACTCACATCTAGGCATGTGCATGCACACACGTGAGCTCTGCCAACCAGGCTGCTCCCATGGAATCCCCCTCCTCCCAATATATGCCAACAAGCCCCAAGCCCTTCCCCATTTCAGCTGCCTCCCTCCCCCTCCACTCCCAGTCCAGGATTAATTTTATGTCAAACTAAACCAATGGACCCAAGCAGCCTCGTGCTGCAGCTCCCGCCATGAGCTTGCCAGTGCCCAACATGGCAACCTTCCCCCACTGCTGCTGCCACCCCTCACCCAGGGATCTTCTGGCCCTTCCCTGCCCTGCCCTGCCCCTTTCCCGCATCCAGCAGCCCTTAGGTGCTGCTCTGGGCCAGCAGGGCAGCGAGGCTTACAGAAGCCAGTGGAGGCAGGGACGGAGGCGGAGGAGGGATGAGTGCCAAAGTCAAGGACGCAAAGTGTTTCCAGTTGACTCACAGACAGCACTTTTTAATGTGCTCTAATGAGATTCAGGGACACAGAAACAGGAGCCTTGTGTTGGCACCCACCTTATCACAAACGCTCGCTGGGGAGAGAGTGGAACAGGGTGGGATTCATGCTGCCAACATCCAGCAGCCATTAAAACATGTTGCAGCTGCCCTTGAAGGGCCAGGCTCACAGTCACGCCCATGAGCCAGTGGCATGGTGACGCTCCTTCCCCCTGGGTGAGGGGCAAGGCCAGCTGAAGAATGCTGGGGTGGGTGAGCACATGAGATGAGACATGTGGGAGCCGGGCAAGATGTAGCACTGGCACCCAAGGGCAATGAGGTCACACCATGCAAACATGGACACACCATGCGCCGTCATGATGGCCCAAACACATTGGGTTTCCAGGATGAGATTGTAGAGAATAGCTCATCAGAATAATCCCCAGATCCTCCTTGCCTGGACATTTACAGCCATTAATAAAATGAACAGCTCACAACTCCCTGTCAAAATTAACATTGTACATGGGTAAACTGAGGCACACAGATTTGCCCAAGGTCAATACAGTGCATCAACAGGAGAGCTGGGAACAGAAACCAGGAGTGCGGACTCACAGTCCCCTGCTGCTACCACCAGGCCCCACGCCCACCCAGATAATATCTAGTGCATTTCATCAACACATCAAAGCACTTCACCAAGCAGGTCAGAATCATTATCATTCACAATTATCAGTTCACAGACGGGGAAACTAAAGCATAGGGAGCAAAGTGACTTGCCTAAGGTTACCCAGCAGGACAGTGGCAATGCCTGGAACAGAATCCAGGTTCCCAAGTCCAGTGCACTCAGGAGTCCTGTCACCAACCCCCTTGTATTCATTCACTGCATTCCCTCCCAGAGTCACAAGTAGAACCCAAGAATCCTGACACGCAGCTCCTTGCTCTCCGTACCGCACCCCAATGCCTGGGTGACAGAGGCTGTAACACAGAAAACACAACTGCAAGCAGCAAAACAGCAAGTCCTGGCCCTTTCAAGGACCCAGTTCATAGGCAGGCAAAAATGGCAGCAGAAAATGGAGACGATACACTCTAGAGCAGGTGCTGGCAACCATAGCCAAACCACATCCAGAGAGCCAATCACTCCATCTCCACAGGTCCCAGGAGAGGGTGAGATGCAAAACCACAGTGACCCCAGACCACCCCCAAAAGCTGAGGTTGCTGGCAGAGCCATGGCCAGCTGCGGCCCCACACTACCTGGTCCTGTCATATTTGGAAAACCGGTGGTGGGCAACCCGCCATCCTCTAGTGGCCCAACAGGGGGCAGCAAGAGCAGTTTCCCATTCCAGGTAATATAAAGCTTTCCCTCCTCCGCCCCCTTTACTCACAGTGTGTTTGGGGGAAATGGTTTCTGCAGGAGGAACCGGGGGTACAGAGGCATTACTATCCCACATCAGTCTAGTGGCCCATCTCTGACACATCAGTCTAGTGGCCCATCTCTGACACTGGGCATCATCAGCTGCTTCAGAGAAAGATGCATGCAAGAAAACCTGCAGTGGATGGTTATGGGACAGCCAGCCCCTAACTTCCCCTGGGGGCAGGCTTATGTCCTGAAGCTGGAGAGTTCATCAGGCTCAGACCCCTTCTCCCTTTTAAGGTACCCAGCAGATGTTCTCACCCAACAAATGCCCACTCCTGCTAAGCTCTTGTCTTCAGGGACACCTTTGTGGCAGAGAGTTCCACAGGTTAACTAGGCCAGGGTAGGCAGGAAGTTGAGCAGGCGCAGCAGGGGTCCTGGATAGGTACAGCAGGTGCAGAGGAGTGGCAATGGGGGGGGCAAGGCTGCCTTAGCAGTAGGCCTCCTCCTTTCCCAGGCACCCTATACACAATACCCCCGCCAGAGGGTCTAGCCAAGCTCCTAGGGGCCAAGCAGAGTCTGTCAAGCGCTTCCCCCGCCGAGGCCGGTCCCGACGCCACGGGGATGGGATGGGAGCCGCAGGGGTACCACCGCCCCCTGGCTCCAGCCACTCACCGAGCGGGCGCACTTTCCAGCGGGGGCTGCTCTCTTCCATGGGGAGGCGAGTCCGGGCTGCGGGGAGCGGAGAGAAACTTTCCCCCGCCGCCGGCGCCTGCTCCGTCCTCGCAGGGGCTGCGCCCGCGTCCCAGCCGGCCGGGGGCAGCAAGAGCAACGCGCGGGCCGGGCGGAGCGGAGCGGCTCCCCCGCCACTTCCTGCTTCCCTCCCTCCCTCCCTCCGCGCCGCGCCTGCCCCGACTCCGCGTCCGACTCAGCCGCCGGCCCGCGGAGTGACTCCGGAGTCCGGACCCGGCCCTGCCGCGCAGCCGCCCGCTGGGGGAGGGGGCCCCGTGCTGGGGGGCAGGTCACGCCAGGCGAGATGGGGGGTCGCCCTTCGAAGAGAAGCACGCGGGTTTACCCCCAACGGAGGGGGCGCATGGCTGGCGGGCGCACCCCCGCGGGGCAGATGGGGGGGCACGGACAGACCGACCCCCCGGGAGCAGTGGGGGGGAGGGGAATCACATGCTCGCGGAGGGCGGCCGGCAGCAGCTAGTGAGAGGGGTCACATGGGCTCTGCTTAGCAGGGAAGATCGGGGGGGGGTCACGCCCCCAGGGCAGCAGCCCGCCGGGCTGTACGGGGGGGCACGGTTGCAGCAGACGCTGCGGTACAGAAGTGGGTCAGGCATGGGGGGGCTGGGCTTGCCCGGGGGGGTTATGGGGGAGAGGCAGCACGGCTGCAAAAGGCCCATTTATCGGTCATCAAAGAATTCCTGCCCCATCGGCATCCCTCCCGCACAGATCCCCCCTTGCTGGAGACAGCCCCACACCCCCAGCGACCCTCCCGTGACCTGCCAGAGACCCCCACTCCCCCTTAAGAGCCCAGCCCCAGCGCCACATGCCTGCCTCCCCCAACCCCTCAGCCCGCTGGCAGATGCACACCACCTCCAGAGATCCCTGCCAGACACGCCCCAACCGGGCCATGCCCACGGAGACGCCAGGCGAGGCCTTTTGGCACCAAGCTGGGAGGAAGCGTGGGCCGCACTCCTGCCAGCCCAGGGCAGGGCCGCTATGGAGCCATCTCCCCAGGAGGCTCGGCAGGCACCGAGGCAGTGGGCACAGAGGTGCCAGCCCGCCCTGTCGCAGGCGGATTGGCCTGGTGCCTCCAGGAGCTGTGCTGCACGTGCTTGGGTTGCCAAGAGCCTGGCCCCCCACAGAGATAAGGGTGTCTAGGTTTGTTTGCTGCCCCCAGGGAGCGAGGTGGGTGGGGGGCTGTCCGGGACGATTTCTCAGGGCACTGGCACACCACCTACTGGACAAATGGAAGACAACAGCATGGACAGGGGCCACCTTCCCCACACGGCAAGGAAGCCGGGGTGCCAAGACCCCCGCACTCAGGAGTGAGCGGGAACAGCTGACGAATACCACACAAAAAATTATTCGAAGGGGGCTAGAGCACCCTAGGGGCCCCTCCGGGCTATTGCTCTGAACCCAGCAGTGACCACATCCCTAATATTCTGTACTTTGCCTTCAGCACATTTCTCCTCCTCCCCCCTGCGCTGCCCTAACATCCACAGAGCAAGACCCAACCAGTTTGGTGAAAAGAGTCGAGGGGGTCTCAGCCCAGTTCTTAAAAGGCCAAGAGAGCTGCCAGGACTGATGAGAAGGGAAAAGGGGAGACAATTGTACCTGGGCCCTGCCATCAGACCCCGAACCATCTGCACTGTCTGTGTAAATAAAGTGAAATGGGAAGGGGTGTGGACTCTCAGACCAGGGCCCCCAATTTCTCTCGTCAGGCCTGAGTTCTGATCACAACAGCACTGGTCTGGCCACCTCGCTGGGCAGTCGCAAACTGAATGGCTGAACCCCAGCCCCCATCCCTAGAGCCTCCGGGCCTGTCCCTTCCCAAAGGTTTCCCTGCCCCGCCAATTCCAATCTTGATGCTGCCTGCTGCAAAGTCACCTGGCCCTGGGAAGAGGTGCCAGGTGGTGCCCCGTGGGCTGTGCTTGCAGCAGGCTAGGTTGCCCATGCACAGTAAAATGGGGGCAGCCCCTGGAGCTAGTGTTACTGCCAGGATCCTGCCTTATCAAGCCAGGGGCTTCCACAGGCTGGGGCTGAGTGACTGCCTGACAGCCTTGAATAAGCCCCTTCTTGAGACAGGTCTAGCACCAGAGCACGTTGAATGCCACACACAACATATCCAAAGTGGGGCTGGAAAATCCTGGGGCGGGACTTTTGCCATCCAGCTGCCAGACCCCCTCCCACTGGAGGGCTCCCCCTTACTCCTGTCATTCTGCCAATGAGAACCTTTTCCCCACCCCACACTGGAAATAAGCTGCCATTCAGCATTGGTCCAGGGTAATCTTTCATCAGAGGCAGCTGTCTGCTGCTGGCCAGAGGCGAGGATAATGATGCAGCTCAGCTTGGGATCAGGAGGCAGCCTCATCTTTGACAAGCCCCAAGGGGGGCCTCTAGCCTGGAGCCTCTATCCCCTTTAATAGCTCTCAAATCCCTGTCAGTGGGATTACTGCAAAGGACTGAGGCACCGTGTGCCTCTGATCCATCCCCACTGATTCTAGAGAAATGAACATCAGTCAGAAGAGCAAAGGAATGAATCCTCCAGCCAAACCTCACCTGCATTTGTAAATCTGGAGCACTCTGATCTCCACTTATTTCACCTACCTTGGTCTGTACTGCCACCAGTCTGCCTCAGGTCATAAGTGAGATGAGTCTGGTGGATTCTCAGCCCAGGCGCAAGGGAAGATTTGTTCAGCATCAGCAAAGCACGGCACTGTTCTATCCAACAGCTGTGTCTGGGGTAACCCGGATGCTACAGGACAAGATGGGAGTGTGTTTGTGTGTGGGGGGGGTGGTGGTATTGTGGGCTTGTCGAGACACTGGCTTCCAAAACAACATTGCTCAGAAATTCCAATAGCCTAGCAATAGGTGCATTAGAAGTTAGCTATGCTAGATATCCTCCTTCAAACCCTGCACCCCTTTTTAATCCCCTCAGGAGTCCTTTGCCCTCCCCACCCCCATTCAGCACCCTTTCTTCAAACCTCTTCTCTCCCCCCTAGCTTCCACTGACTTTCCTTCCCCCCTCCCTAGTTCCTCTTCCTCCAAAGGGGTTTGTGGTCCCCCATCTCAGCTGCGTTGAGCCTGCTGTGCCAGGCGTCCCCCACAATCCTTAGGGGTGGTTGCGCCAGTGCTCTCCTTCCCCCCAGCTCCCTCTTTCTTTTCTATTTTAATTTTTATTGCTTTTTTTTTTTTTAATAGAGGAACAAATGCCCTTATCAGCAATTCTCACAAGGTATAAAGAGATGCTTTTATCTCACTGCCTTTACTCATCTAGTGCGAGCCAATGCCTGTTAATTTTTTAATTTTCCTAGTGAATGCATTGGTGGCTTCATCAGCATATATTATATACGCACACACACAGGGAGTCACAGAGTACGTCTACACCCTCATTATAGGCAGAGTTGACAGTGACACCCACTGTTAAGGCAGCTAAACCCTTCCCATTATAAGGCCCTGTTTCCAGTTGCTCAGAACTATAATCAGACTAACTATTCGGGTGAAATTTTCCATGCAGGGTGGCTGCCGCAGACTGAATTTAAAAAAAAAAAAGGTTTCAGGTAAAACAGTTCTGCCATGTCCAAGAATGAGATGAGGGGAAAACGCATTGTTAGAAAAATCTTCACAGCTGCGTCACGGAAAAGCTCTAGCACTCCAGTGCTTAGGAGCAAGAACTTGAAATTTGTCCTTTACTCTTCCTATGAAAATCCACCCAAATTGGGCTGAATTAGGACCCTCTGGAAATTGCCCATGCTTAGTAAAGGCTTGTTAGAGTCTGGCAGCTAAATTCTCTGAATATGTGGTCAGCACTCTGCATGCTCCATCCCCAGGCTGCAGAAGCTGAGCAGCCTTTTCCTGCAATTGATTCCCTGCATTGCTGGAACAGAGGTAGTGCCAGGCACCAGAACTGAGAGCGGGGAGGCTTTCTTGTGCTCCAAGGCTCCCCCTGCTGGCACCCAAGCAGCATGGAGGAAAAAGGAAGGAGCAGCTCCACTCAAATGCAGATGGATGAAGACAGATGGGGCAAAGACGGGGACAAAGCTGGGGAAGGACGGTCAAGAAACAGGAGGGACAGGACCAGAACGGTCTGTAAGCACTAGAAAACACTCCCCTCCAGAACCTAGAATAAAATCCAGGATTCCTGAGTCCCAAAATTCCTCTAGTCTAGTGACTGGACGACCGAGACGATAACAGCCTACTTCCACTACTGGTTGCTCAAGTGGTAGAGATCTATGCTGTGGATCTACAGGTCCCAGCCCTGCTGATGACCTAAGTTTGGGGTCAGTGTGGCTCCACACAAAAGTACTCCTGATTTTGCAGGGGGGTTTTTAAACATAAGAAATCACAGCTAAAAAACTACACAGAAAGAACATTATAGTTGCAAAGCCAAGCACTCAAAAGTGAGAAAATGCCAGGGTGCATGTGCAACCTTAATTCAGCCCTCTTGTTCATACCCGTGATGATTACAGACTTCAATCCCAAGGCCACCTATTTGTTTTCACAGGACCCCTGCCTCTTTCAATGCACAGGTTGGACCTGCTCTTAGAACGACTCACGGTTGTGGAGTGAACGAGACAGGGTACCGCAGGAAGAGAAAGGATAGCCTTGTAGGGGAATTAGCTGAATGCGGCCCTGGAGAACCCTTCCTCTGCCAGAGCTCACATGTGACGCTAGGCAAGTCACTATGGTGATAAGTGCCACAGAAAAGCCTATGGGGAAATTAATCCCTCTGTATTTCATTTAGGGCAGGGTTTGGGCAGGAAATAAGGCCTGGGACCATATGCTGAATGACAAGGATGAAAAGAAATAATGAACAGCTACCCATTCCACGGGCACTATCCATCCCCTTGTACATGGAATGAGGCAGCAGTCTCCTGTGATCGTGTAATTAAAGACTGGCATAAAGCACGCTCCCTTGCATATACCGAGCATGAGTGACACTGGGGAGTTTCCAGCCTGAGACACAGCAGGATAAGGCACGAAGTTGCAGTGAACCAACAGCAGAAACCAGTGACAGCAAGCTCTGGTGCTGATGCACAATGTGTCTCCATGTCTCTGCAAAGCAAGCCAGCTTGCAGGGAAATGGGGCCCTGTCTAGCACTCTAAGCACTCAAAAGGGGGTAGCCCCAGGATTCTGAATACATCCTGCGTCTCTGCCATTCAGCAGCTCAGAGGTGAGGCCTGGATTTCCCTGGGCTGTTGGAAGTAGAGAGTACATTTGCAGCCATCCAGCAGCTCCTTCTCCTACCATGGCAAATCCCTCATTGCACACGGGGCCTCGCTAGTCTGCGGAGTGAATCCTGGCGGCACAGCCAAACGTTAAAGCCCTCCCCACACCGTGCCAGTCCCAACTCCCATGGTGCTCGCTCACACCAGGAGCCTCGCTGCACCCTGTGCTAGCCCTCGGTGTGACAATCAAGTGCAGCTCCTTAGCTGCCAAGGGCTTAATCATTCTCACAGCTTGGCCATTTCAGCTAGGACTGATGCCCAGGAGGTTGCACGCAGAGCCCAGGAGAAGCTGCGTGCCAAGCAGAGAGGCAACACAGACAAGAGGCAGCACGAGCGTACGCATGCCGTGCCGAAGAGGCTATCAGCCAAATGGCCTGCGACATCGAGACGTCTCGTGGACAGGACTCTCGGGGTGGCTGATAAGGAGCCTCTCCCCAGAGGTCACAGATTCAAAGCCAGGCTTCTCAGTGACCAAATATCTCTGCTATCAGATGGCACAGACTTCTGGGCAGATGCCTTGATGCGCTATGGGCTCAAATTGCCCTCTTGCCTCTTGTCGGAGCAGGCTTGTGGGCACGTTGGCTGGGAGGGTCCCTCCTCTTCTGAGCTCTCCCTCGTCCTTCAGCCTGCAGCGCAAGTGTCCTTCTCCACTCATCAGAGGAGATCCCCACGTACCAGTATCTGGAGTGGGAACGTGAGTGCCCTGGGATGGGGGGCTGCAGATGAAATGTGGCAGGCATATAATAAGCCATTAGTCAATGTCACCTTTGCCCAGCAGCTGATGGCAGAGTAATAAATGTGGGGATGCCTCTTCCAGCTCCCATCTCACCTGCTTGGCTGTGAACAGCTTGCAAACTGCAAGGGCCTGCAGATCCCCAGCCCAGAGGGATTGTGTGGAAGCGCTAGGGGGCTGCAGGAGGGGTAGCGAGAGCTCCGCAACACTCACACGAGCTGTGAGCGAAAGAACAATGTGCTCCTTTGGTTAGGGCCTGATCCTAATCTGCTCTCATCTGAGCTACCCTCTACGTGGGCCTGTGGAGCTGGGTTAGGAATCGGGGCAGACAAGCTTTCCCTGAGGTCATTCAGGGGTTCTGCTTCCAGCCAGAACGAGACACCCACAACAGACGAAGTTATCTAGGCTCAATTCTAGATGCAGTGAAGGTTCAGGGGAGGTGGGTCTGGGATCATCCAAACCAGCTGGCCCATGCTTACTCAGCCCCAGTAATGTCACCAGCCTGCCATCATACTGAATAATGGGCGGAGTCCCCAGGGTCCGATTCAGTCCTCACTCATCCACCGCGGTCCAGAGAGCTCTGGCCCAGGAACTAAACCCTGCATTTTGCTTACAGCCCCTTCCACTGAGGATCACACAGTGCCCCTGCACGGCCGCGTTGGGGAAAATCAGGGAGCAAAGGGACTTCCCCAAGGCTGCTTGGTGAGTCAGTGGAAGAGCTGAGAACAGGACCCAGATCCGCCAGCCTCTCATCGTGATCACCCTCCCAGCAGAGAGGAGCCCTCCCACCCTTGCTAAAGGTGTTGGCACGGAAACAGGCCCACACAGGGCTCCCCTCCCTGCCTGCCTGGTGCCCTCCACTGCCTGTTGCACCTGCTCTTTCCCGGCACGCCTCTCTCTTGTTCCCCTGTGCCAAGAGCTAGAGCAGACGGCGGGCTCCACATCAAAGCAGCTGGCATGCAGGCCTTCAAGGGCTACCGGGAAGGCTGCTAACAAACAAGCCCAGCCTGGGAGGGTGCATGACACCTCCCCAAGGAATGCCGCTGCTCCTGCCTGACCAGGCTCTTGCCTCCTGGGAGACAGGGCCCAACCCAGCCCAAGTACAGCCCCAACTCCACGGCATCTTGGCTTGCAGGCGTAGCTGACATTGCCCCACAGCTGTCCTCCCCACCCAGCAGAATGAAGCACTGATGCACCACTGGGGAGGTAGGGCCTGGCCTCAGGGGGCTGGCCACAGGAGAAAGAACCTTTCACATCCCAGTCACCCCAGGGATCTGGCTTTGGGCCACTTCATCCCCAGGCACGGCCAGTGAGGGGGCCCACGCTCTGGGTACAGCCATCGGGTGGCCTACACACAAGGATTCCCAGCAGGCTTGTCCACATCACAAAACTGCCCCTCTAGCCACACCCTTCGTGGCAGTCTTGACAGAGGGGCTACATGGGCTAAGGAGACTGAAAGTCCATGCAGGCCAGGGGAAGGCACATGAGCGGGAGAGTGAGGGCTTGGCAGAGCCTCCTCTTCCATCAGGGCTGCTTGTTCCACAGTCACCCCTGCCCCTCATCCTAGCACCAGACCCTAGCACTATTCTCCAGCCTACAGCAATGAGTTTCACCTAGGTTCTGTCCTCTCACTCAGCCCTCAGACCCAGTCCATAGAGACAAAACATCCAACAGGAAATCCGCTCAGCAGGCGTTCTCACCAGAGCATCCAACAGGCTACAGCATGTACCCTGGGCTGCCCTTGAGCAGGCAATGCTCTATTGGCAAAATGACAGGACATCCATTTTTCCAACCGCCCCATCCCGCACAGCTCCTCCCTGCATCCTGTCTCTCAGGCTGCAGCTAGCTGGGGCTCACCCGGAAGGGCACCAGCACTGTCGTGCAATAGCTGCGGTGGAGGGGTGGGAGCGGGCAATGCGGCCCGCCGAGTGCACCAATTGCCACCCAGCCCCAAACTGTGAGGGCCCAGCCCCACCGTCCTTGCATGGAGCCAATGGGAGCTCTGCCCAGGCAAGAACAGCAGGACGGGCCCAACATCTTGATCAAACGCTGCCTCCTTTGCAAGAGGAGGCAGGCCAGAGTGAAGAGTCCGGGTAATGACTCTAATCTGCCCCCAACCTGCCATGGCTCGAGGGCTGGAAGGGCTAATGTGCTACTGTCACTTCCTGGGGTGCCCCGGATATCCCCTTCTCTGAGTAAAGCGCCACAGCCCATCTGTTCGCAGTGCAACTGTGTGGCCAGTGTGTGTGCAGGGGATTGGTTGGCCAATCTCTCACAAGGAACATCGCTGCACGCAGTCAGAGCAACCTGGAGACGGTGGGTCATTGGTGTCACACCCCAGAACTCCAACCTCTGCTACCGCAAGCTCCCCCCAGACCCAGACAGCAAATCTAGCACCTACTTGTAGCTCCCTGGTCTGTGCCTTCCACATCCACACCCAGCCGCTGGCCGCACTCAGAGCCTATCTCCTGGGCCGCTCCGTTCCTTGCACCTGGGCTTTCCCCAGAGCCTGCCAGTCGCTGTCTGGGCTCGCTGGCAGTAGGCTTCACGGTAGGTGTCTCGAGAGAAGAGGACGACGCCTGGAACAAAAGCAGAAGAACAGGGACTCAGAACCTTTCCCCCCTGGAAATTCAATAGCTGACAGCCAGCATCAGATTCAGCACTAGGCAGCAGACCTCCTGGCTCCCCCCACTCCCAAGCCTTGATGTTCGCTAGCAGCCTGGAGAAAACAGGGTCCTCCTGACGGAATGTGTCCCCCTAACTAGGCTGGGGGGCCTGAGGGGGGAGACACAAGATGCTTTTGTTTTCTTTCAGGCAGATTGCACGTGGCCGAATAGCAAAGCTGCCTGCTGCTCACCAGCCAGCCAGCCAGCTCCATGTCTCACAGGGGCTACAGATGGATCTGAGCGAGCAGTCCAAGTGCTTCCAGTCAGGACGAGAAAAGAAAGGCTTTGGGGAGGTGGGGGAGGGAGGGCAGGAATCAAAGCAACATCCCTCTCTCTGCCAAAGGCTGCTGGTTGATTATTCCGCTGCTGATCACTCAATGGGTCAGTATTTACTTAGGGTCAACAACCTCCCTCCCCTCTGCCTACTCACAGTACACGAGGCTCCTGCTAAAGGGACACAGGGAGGGTAAGCGTCCTAGATTCCAAGATGATTTTGAGGCTAGAAGGGATTGTTACGATTATCTAGTCTGAGCTCCTACCGCACACAGGGCAGAGATTCCTGCGTCGGGACCTGCATCCTGTGCTCAACGCACAGCACCTTTTTTAGAAAGATGTCCTCACCTGGTGTAAAATTGCTGTAACCTCAGTGACCTCCCTGGATCCCTGCTCCTTTATACTAGTGGAGGATCAGCCCACAATTTTGATTTAAAGACTCCAGGTGATGAAGACTTGGTCACACCACTTGGCAATCTGATCCAACGGTCAATTATCCTCTCCGTTCAAACTGTAGGTCTGATTTCCAGTTTGAACTTGGCTGACTTCATCTTCCTACCACTGGATCTCATTATAACTTTGCCAAGTAAAAGAGCCCTCTAGTAACAAACTTCTTCTCCCTGCGTAGGTACATATCGACTGTGATCAAGTTGCTTCTGAATCTTCTCTGCGTTGTAATACCTTACACCTGTGCTTCTGATAGGACCTAAGACTACTGAGAGTGGAGGGACTTCAAAGCTCTAATTTATTTTACACAGGTGATGCTCTTGATTTACATTTTGCACTTCACAGGGCTTGAAGAAGGAAACTACACTGCTAGTCTACAGTGCTCTGCTTCTCGTCACTTTCACGGTCTGTTCCTATCTTATTCCACTTTCCGAGACAGATCCCTGGCTGGTGTGAAGCAGCATAGAACACACTGGCATGCCTTCAGCTGAGAATCCAACTCTGTTTCTAGACCCTTATAACTTTATTTTCTCATGCACCAGCTCCACACCGTTGTGCTGCAGGTCCCAGAGCTGCCAGGGGGGATATTAACAGCCTTACAAATCTATCCACTGCTTCTTTATTTTGATATTTAAATGAAAACATTCCTATTCGCACTCTATTTTGCAGCACCATTTCCCTGTCCCTAAAACCTAAATGCTAAGCCTACCATGTTTGTCATGCCTACTGCAACTCATAATTTCTATTGTCTCAGCTCTGTTATATGCCCTTATTTGTTGAATCTGTCATCCTCTTGTTTAATGTGCATCTGAGAAAATCGTTGTACTGTCCTCAGTTCTTTGTATCTTTAATAAGTGGCAATAACTATAGTAATCCAAATTCTAGCTCCATAACTACATAAACTTGTGCTGGAATGGATTTTTTCCATCTTTGGGACAGAAATGCAATAAAATGGTACTTTAATTTTATTTAACATAAGGGCCCCCATTGCCAAATGTCTGGATACATGTAAACCTATATACCAAACTCAGCAACTTTCCAAAGCAGCAGGCTTTATGGACCTGCGCAGAGCTATTCTACAGACTCTCCCTGACAGTCTGACCAGATCTGTCTCATTAGATTAAAAAAGGCAAGCTAGGAGGAGGCAGAAGAGACCAGCAGAGAGAAGAATCCTATGATCAGCCAGACAATGGTTTACATTTATAAACTCAGTCCTGCCTGTGTCAGAAATTCTAGGAAGCTGATGAATGTGGCCCATAGCCCACTGTGCATGCGTGATGCATGGAGAGGGTGTGAAAGATTGACAAATATGATCCAACCGAGCTCAGCCAACTGCACCAGCCAATCAGAACTGAGCCATCCCACTAAAGCCTGAGGAAAGAGGAGAACCTTGCACCCTGGGCTGTTGGTCAGCAAACTCAGGCCCTGCCAGACCAGCTGCAGAGAAATTCCCCAGCTGAAGGACTATGCCTCTCTCAGCAGATCCCCAGGCAAAGCAGTAAATCCCTGCGTGAGACTTGAACCCAGACCTTCCCAACATATGCAGCTAACCAAACCCCACCCAGCCTTGATTATTACCAGCTCCTTCCTGCAGTGGGATTCCAGAGAGGATGCAGCTGGGCTTTGTATGCTCCAGGACTTGGCAAGAGGAGAAAGGGGCTATGATCAGACAGACCAGAGAGGTAGTCAAACTGGAGATTTAAGGTCAGGGAAGGTGCCAGACAGGCCTGCAGTAGGGACCAGCAGGGTGGGTGCAGGGAGCCCCACTCCAATTTACAAGCACTAAGGCCAGGGCTGTTGTGCAGAAAGGATTTTATGTTGATCCAATTTTTCGACAGATTAGTCCTATAAAACTGGGAGCGTCTAAGTAAGATGAATGGTACATGAATTTTGCTGGGAAGCCCTTAGAATCAATGAGCCACACATGTGAGCAGACATATAAATTTCCCATTCGTTTCCTGGAAAGGTTTAATTTATGGAATCCATATGGTAACACTGCAGAACCGCGAGCGCTCAACAAATCCCACAAGCCCTCAAGTGGCAACACTTACTGACTCCAACTGGCAGCTTTCCACCCAATTGCCTGGTCGCTCAGAGCACGGCCAGGGACGGGAGAGGCTGGCACCTTTGTCATCACACAAGATGTTAGGCGGCCAAGCGGGCATGTCCTGTCTAATCTCTGCTAGGGCAGCCCCCAGGCCCGCAGGGCTTGTTAGGGGAAACATGGGTGTAACTTTGTGCTGCTTCTTCTCTTTTGCAATTATTAATAGAAAGTGACTCTTTCCGCATGGCGGGGCCAACTGCAGCGTGTCAGGTTTTTTACTGTGTGGCCTCTGGTTTAACTAGGCACCAAGCAGCAGCATTAGCAAGCAGAGCCTTATGTGGAAGGCTACGGGTGTGCACAGGAGAAAGGGTATGTCAGGACCTGTCCCCTACAAAGGGAGTCTGGAGGCTACTTGAAACAGATGGTCATAGAGCCCCCTCCTCTAAGCAAAGTCTCCCTCCATTCCTGCGGGGCAGGGGCCTTATCTGCAGTGGGCATTCCAGCCAACACGGTAGCTGCACCCATGCCAACCCTTGGTGTAGCCAGGCAAAGCCACGGTTTGCACCAGTTCACCTTCACCCTGCATAAAGTCAGGGTTGACTGCACCAATGCAAATGATGACTATGCACTAGGGGTTTGCACTGGCAAAGCTAACCTGGTAATGGGCCACGGATGGCTGCTATTAGGACAAATCTGCAGTGCAGACAAACCCTTGGAATATGGTCTGTGCGGCAGGGTCATGACCCCAGTATATCACGCAATGTCCGTTGCTGCGGGGCAAAGAGTCCCCCTAGCCAGGGCTGCCATTTCCTCTGAGACAAGCTGGCGTGTCACAGTGTTTAGCCGCACGACAGGGCTGTGGCACACCCCAGACCCATCTGCTCAGAGCAAAACTTCATGTCAGAGACAGCACGATGCTGTGCCAAAATGTCCTCCCGTCGCTTTGAAAGGGTGGGGCCTGGGTGCGAGGACAACATGCTACAGCAGATCTATCCCATGCAACACAAACACCATTACTGTCACGTCCCAGAGCAAATTCCAACTGGGGTGCAACCCAACCAAGACAAGACCACTGCAAGCCCCTGCCAGACATGCTTGGGGACACAGGCTGGCCCAGATCAAACCAGCAGGGCTGAGACCTCCCCTGGCAACAGTGCATATGCTTTGCAAACCTACCCCAGGCCCCTTATGCAACAACACAGGAGACACAGGGAGAAGGATTAAAGCAAATCACTGTGTCAAGCTACAGGCCTGCAGATCCCAGAGACAAAGGAGGTCTCATGCACTTCGCTCAGCTGATTTCTGATTGTGGCTTTGATTCATCCAGGTGCTGAGCGCTCTCATCTTGTCCCGATCCAGCAAAAGCACTTGAAATCCAGGAGGCCACTCACATGCTCCAATTTTAGCAGGGGACTCAGCACCACACGGGTTCGAAAGGAAGAAAGCTCAGAGGTACTGGCATGTGTTAAATCTCTTTGGACTGATAAGAACACAAGAATGGCCTTACTGGGTCAGACCAACAGTCCCTCTAGCCCAGTATCCTGTCTTCTGACACAGGCCAGTGCCAGAAGGAAAAAACAGGGCAATTATCGAGTGATCCATCCTGTCGTCCACTCCCAGCTTCTGGCAAACAGAGGTATAGGGATACCCGGAGGATGGGTTGTATTCCTCACCATCTTGGCTCCTAGCCATTGATGGACCTATCCTCCAAGAACTTATCTAATTCTTTTTTGAACCCACTTATACTTTTGGCCTTAACAGTATCCCCTGGCAATGAATTCCACAGGTTGACTGTGCATTATTGTGTGAAGCAGTACTTCCTTCTGTTTAAAACTGTTGCCTATTAATTTCATTGAGTGACCCATGGTTCTTGTGGTATGTAAAAGGGTAAAGAACACTTCCTTATTCATTTCTTCCACACCATTCATGATTTTATAGACCTCTCTCATATCCCCCCCTACATCAGTGTTTCCCAACCAGTGTGCCACAGCACACTGGTGTGCCACAGCACACTGGGGGGCCGTCAGGCCTGAGCAGGTGTGCCATGGAATTTCTTGAAAAACTACTTGAAGAGTTCTGAGTTGGCTCATGAATATTCATGAGTTCATTTGGAGACTATACGGCGGTGTGCCTCCAAATAATTAAAAGGTATCAAGGTGTGTCATGGCCGAGAAAAGTTTGGGAACCACTGCCCTACCTGTTTCTTTTCTAAGCTGAACAGTCCCAGTCTTTTTAATCTCTCCTCATACAGCAGTTGTTCCATACCCCTCATCATTTTTGTGGCCCTTCTCTGAACTTTTTCTAATTCTAATAGGTTATTTGAGATGGGGTCACCCAGCCCACAGTATTCAAGGTGTGGGCATACCATGGATTTATATAGTGGCATTATGATATTTTCTGTCTTATCATCTCTCTCTTTCCTATAAATTCCTAACAGAATGTTAGGTTTTTGTTTTTTTTTTTGACTGCCACTGCACATTTAGTGGATGCTTTCAGAGAGCTATTCAGCCTGACTCCAAGGTCTCTTTTTTTTAATAGTACCAGCTAATTTTGACCCGATCATTTTGCATGTATAGTTGGGATTATGTTTTCCAATGTGCATTACTTTGCATTTATCAACATTGAATTTCATCTGCCATTTTGTTGTCCAGTCACTTAGTTTTGAGAGATCTTTTTGTAACTCTTCACAATCTGCTCTGGACTTAACTACCTTAAGTAGTTATGTATCATCTGCAAATTTTGCAACCTCACTGTTTACCCATTTTGCCAGATCATTTATGAATATGTTGAACAGCACTGGTCCCAGTACAATGCCCTGTGGGATGCCACTATCTACCTTTCTCCATTATGAAAACTATTTATTCCTCCCCTTTGCTCCCTATCTTTTTACCAGTCACTGATCTAGGAGAGCACCTTCCCTCTTATCCCATCACTGCTTACTTTGCTTAAGAGCCTTTGGTGATGGACCTTGTCAAAGGCTTCCTGAAAGTCTAAGTACAGCATATCCACCATATCACCCTTGTACCCATATTTGTTGACCTCCTCAAAAAACTCTGATTGATGAGGCATAAGTTCTCTTTACAAAAAACATCTGGACTCTTCCCCAACAAATCGTGTTCATCTATGTGTCTGATCATTCTGTCCATTACTAAAGTTAGGTTTATTGGCCTGTAATTGCCAGGATCACCTCTGGAGCCTTTTTTAAAAAAATAAATAAATAAATAAATAAATCAGCATTTCATTAGCTAGCCTCCAGCCATAAACAGCTAATTCCAGCCATAAACAGAATAGCCCAAACTCATCCTTCTGTTCAAGTCGGTGGGTTTATGCCAGGGAGGAACGTGGCCCAATGAGAAATCCACCTTGATGCTAGCCTGTGACCTTAGGAAACTGTCTACTACTCAAGAAGGAGGGAAATAAAAAGAGAGCTGTGTCTGGCTAGGGTTCTGTCTATAATTGTCAGGATCCCAACACAGGCAGTCAGGACCAAGCGTCAGAGCAAGGGCAAAGCAGAGGAGGGCGTAGTCAGGTCCCAGGCCAGAGTCAATATCAAGGGTCACAGTCCGAGTCAGGTTGAAGGGTCCGAATCAGAAGGCGCAGTCCAAATCAAGCCGAGGCCAAAGCCACGAGCTGAGCAAGAAGCAGTCATGGCAGCTACAGGAAATCCACACCGGTGCCTGAACACTTCCTGGAACGCCCCTTCAGTTGGTATAGGGTGGGGAGCCAATCAAAAGCCAAGGGGCTGCTGCCAGTCAGAACCCTTGAAGTGGGACATTCCATGGTCTGTATCCCCAGCGGGCCGTGGGCAAATTGAGGAAGAGAGGGAAACTTCTGCTGCTCTTTCCAGCAGTTGCTCTTGCCACCAGGTGGCTTGTCACTCCCCAGCTGGCAGAAGAGAGGTGAGCAAGATCAGACTGCAGGTCCCTCCATGAACACTAGGCCAGATCTCAGCTGGTGACTACAATGGAGCGGCACCAGCTGGCACAAGCCCACTACTGTGTCACTCAGCTCAAGGCTGCCCCGTCCGTGGCCAAGGTCCAGATGACAGAGCCTTCCTTGCCCCCGACAGCACTGATCAATGGTTCTTTATTAACCTGTTCCCCTTTGTCCCACTTTGCTCCCTCCCCAATAAGAGGAGGGGCTCATGTCTAGGGCTCCTGCTGCCACAACAGGCAATTGCACGGTTGGAGTTTCTTTGCGAGGCTCCAAAATTTTGTCCTCTCCCTCCTCACCAGCACAAACTGGCAGGGCTCTGAGGGGATGGGAGTTTAAACACAAATGTGGCAAAACATCGGGCTCCACCACATACTCCGTATGGCTGGAAGCTGACCTTTGCCAGGCTGAAATCAGGATTTCAAATGTTTCAGATTCAGAGGACTGGGAAGGGCTTTTGCTCCAAGGGGAAACAGTCTCATTTGGAGTACCTGGAAAGACGTCACTGGGTTCTTTGCAAAATTCACCCGCCTCATGCAATTCAAGTGAAATGGAAAATGCCTCCCATTCTGACGGACTCTTTCACTCTGCCACAAAATCCTGCCCAGCTTCCTTTGGGACTCTCTCAGGAGCCATCAGCTCCTTTCGAGGGCACATCAGTAACACCAGCCAGAAGCACCTCAGCTTCAAAAGAAACATCAGCCGTATCTGGGATCCCTTCCTGGCGTGTGCTCTGAGCGACCTCCTTTCATATCAAGGGAATTCAGGCCTGGTGCAACATGCCAGGGGATAGACCTGGAGGCTGAAATCCTGCCTTTCTATAAACAAAAGCAGCCCACATGATTCCCCTGCCAATGCTTCTCCAACCCTGCCAGGGGAGGCATCACAGCTGGGGCAAGAGGGGAGACCAGTCTCCGTGAACAACTCTCTCCTGTCACTGAAGAGGCCCACTTCGGCTGGCAACAATGGGGACACCAGCTCATTAGGAACTGGACAGAGAACTATCAAACTCATTTTGTGCAGAGGGGCCTCTGAGCCCAGGTTGGATGATAGGGCCTGCTCATCGCTGCAGCTGTCTGAAACGCAGCCCACAAGCCAAAGGGCCCATGACCAGTCCCCCAAACTCCCCTTCAAAAGAGAGGTGTCTAGGGCCAGACATCCAGGCCGACTCCATCTGCTGCCTCCCCCAAACCTTTCCACTTCAATCTTAGGGGAAAGAGCGCAGCACCAGCCCAACAGCTGCTTTGATTCAGCCAATCCAACCATCCAAGTCAAGGCTGCTTGGCCACTGCAAGCAAAGCAGAGACCATGTGAATACCAGCGGCTCCCTCACGAGTGGCTGGGCACACAGGTGGGTGAGGTTATGAGCTGGCAGGATGGACAGAAAACTGCTGCTATCCGGTCTCCCCTAGAGAGGTAGGGGACCCTGGTGTTTACTGGAGAGGAGATGCCTGCCCAGCATTTTCAGCTCCATTCACACCCCCAGCAGGAAATGTGGCATCCCAGCTAGCAGCCCCTCTGACGCACTGTCCTTGCATCACCCATAATGCTGAGACAGGAAACAAGGCCCCACGAGGTGAGGCCAGGCCAGAGTGAGGGCGGGTTTAAGCCACTCTTTGTGTTCCTGGGACCCCCTTCCTCAACCTGCTGAAAGGCTGGTTGTCGAGGGTTTGTTCATCTGCTCAGTGTCTCCCGGGAGATGGCAGAGGCTTTTCCCCAGGCTGGGCCCCCCGGGGGTCAGGGATAAGTACGCTAAGAATCTCACATCTCCTCCCCTGTCCATGCCAGCTGTGGAGAGAGGGGCCCTGTCGGAGCATGGCCAAAAGGGCAAACTTTGCCATGGCCCAGCTGGGAAACTAACACACCAGTCGGTGGCTGAGATTCTTGCACCTCCTTGCTGCTGCGCTTTAATCACTCCTTTCCCAAGCTGCCTTTACCCTACCACAGGTTGGGGGGAATGGGGGGGCAATTTCCACCTCCTTTGCATACCCCACACAATGCCAGGGTCTGTCCCCTCTGTGCCCCCTCTTCCCCCTCCCTGGGGCGGCCAATTTCCTTGATGTGGACAAGGAAGAAAGGAAGCCCTCGCCCCGGCCCCTGCTGCACCGGCCCATGGAGCTGGTGGGCTGTTGAGAGGGGAGCTGTGTGTTTCCCTGGTGGGCTTGGGAGCCAAAGGGGGCTCTGCAGGATAGGGCAGCCTCTGAATGGCAAAATCTGGCCCTGCGTGAATACTGATTTGTGGTACTACAAGGGAGTGTAAGACACAGAGTCTGGCACACTGGTAATCAGGGCATTATACCATGGGCCAATCTACACCAGCACCAGGAGCCTCCCTTTGACTGAGGTGTCCATGTGCCTGGAGCAAGTGGTTATAAGAGCTCCCCAGGCAGCCAGTCACCTGAGTAGGTAATGCTCCCCAGAGCAAACCAATGAGTCAACATTGGCCCAGCTGCTATGTTGCCGCTGGCGCCCTCCCTTGGAGAAGATGGGAAAGCACCTGTAATTGTTAGATGTCCAATCCTACTCCCACTGAATTCAATGGAACTTTTGCTATTGACACAATAGGGGAGCAGGATTGGGTCCTAACGTTCCCATGACACATCCCCCTGAGAGTAAGGGTGTTATACCAGGTATCCTGGCCAAATTCCAACTCTGGTCATCACATTCTGCCTCCCTAAATCCAACCTCACACCCAGTTGCAACTAGGCACAGGGCTCTGCGTTATTTCTTGTTGTAAAGTGGCTGGGCAACATTAATGCACGCTGTTAATCAGCTGCCACATTCCACCCCAGAGGTGGCTGCACATTGATTCCTGTTGGGAAGCGTAATTAATTAAGATTCGTGGAACTGCTTTGAGATCCTTAGATGAATAAGTGTTAAAAAGTAGTGCAAATAATTACTAATTATTATTATTATTACTGGCTAGGTAATATGCGCAGCAATGGGCAATATGCAATCAGGCAGTAATTCAAGGTATATTAGATACCAGATCAAGTGTTAATTAAATATGATGCTTGACATGATTGGCAACAGCTCCTCCAGCTCTATCAGATGAAGGTGCCCTTTGATAATTATTCATTGGTGGATTATGAGTATGCCAGGCCAGCACTGCGGCTTGAGAAAAGGAACAGGCTCCCAAAGGGAAGCGGCCTGATTTGCAGGGGGGCTAAGCATGCAGCACTTTGCATACACATGGCGTGTGGCACCCCTTGCAATCCCAGCCTGAGGCCTCTCTCAAGCAGATGGTGTCCCTATTGGGCCAAACTGTGTAATAGGGACCAACAGAGACACCATCTGACTCCATCTTCCCTGGCAACCTGAAGCAGGAGTTAAATCTAGATCCTTAATGAGGCCAATGATGAACTAGACACCCCAATCCCCTCTTAAGGTTCCAGTATAAAAAAAACCAGCCCAGCTTTTACCTTCTACCTTCCACTGGGAAGGCTGCCAACCAATTAACAAAGAGCTCTCCAAAGCCCCAGACAACGATAAGGCTATCTGCTTCCATCCTGGTGCTGGCACCATGGGGAAAGTGGGCCGGATTTCTAAGTCTGGACCTAGCAACCTACTGGCAATCCTGAGCACATTCTCCTGCAAGGGAACCAGCATTGCCCTTTGATTAGATTTCTTTCCATTAACAGACAAGCATGGGAGTTGGCCCGCGCTTCCCATGAGATGAGAGGCACGAGCCTTTTGCTTATCTGGCGTGTAATGTTCTGCAGGAGCAGCCCAGCTCCCTCTAGACTCAGTGATTATCTTGATGGACCTGCCAGAGCTGGCTGTGCTGCCAAGCAAGCAAACAACAGCTAGGCTCCCTGTTCTGTTTCTCTCCAACATTTAGCACTGTAGCCCCGCGGCAGGCACCAAGCCAGCAACTTGAGCTCAAAGGGAGGAAGGCAAAGCACAGTGGGGCAGATGCCATGGTGGGGGGAAGCTGGGGCAGCTCCAACCTCTTCTCCAGCTGAAAAGGGTGCCCTGGAAAACAGAAAGGGGCCCAGAAACAGAGGTGAACATTCAGAGAATGGCATAGAATATAAAGCCAGGAGAAAACCCCAGATCATCTAGTCTGCTCTCCTGCACATCACCAGCCACTGACACCATTCAGCCATCCTCACACTGAGCCAACAACCAGAACTGGGCCAAAGTATTTATTACAGCCCCTCAGGAGACTAACCTACTGTGTGCCAGAGAACAGGAGGGACCACGGGAACCGATAAAGTGAGATACACCCAGATGATCCCAGCAAGCAACCCGTACCCTACGCTGCAGAGGAAGGTGAAAACCTCCCAAGGTCACTGCCAATCTGAGCTGGGCGATGGAACCCCCTCACATATGGCGATCAGCTAGACCCTGAGCATGTGAGCAAGACCCAGCCAGTCGAGCACCTGGGGCGAATTCTTAGTGCCACCTCAGAGCACTGGCCTAGTGGCCCAGCTCCAGCTGGATGCTTCAGAGGAAGGAGGGGACCCTCAAAAAGTCCCCCAAGGAGCAGACTCTTCAGGACAACCCTGAATATATGGGGAATTTCAGTCTCTGACACCTCCTGGCTCCAGTTTAGCTCCTCAGGGCAGCCTTTTGGCCCATGATTTTTCAAGGGAAGGGCAGGAAAAGATACTCTGGAAATGGTGTGCCAGGCATCAGAGATATGGCCCTTGCAGGGGGCAGATCTATACTGAGCACCTGTCTGTGGTCTCATTAGATTGCAGTTTACAGAGCTCTGGCTGGGGGACTAGAGCATCATTTTGCAGGTAGGAAGCAAAGTCTTTGTGTGGGAGGTTCCCAGAATGGACGTAGGAAGGAAGATGCTGATATTGGCTCTAGGGAAGCTCCAGGTGGGAGCCCCAGACCATGGACAGACAGACTGACAGGGGCCAGAAACTGTCGAAAAAGAACAGACTGAAATACAGGATCAAGCCCCTTCTGGTCCCAGTGGAAACACTCCAGAGCCTCCTCTTTACCTCAATGATCTCCCCTTTTCTCCCCCCCTCAACCATAGAACCTCTTCTCTCTCCCCTCCCCATGGCCGCAAAACAGCATCTCACCACCTTTTGTTAACGTGATTGCCCAGAGCCAGCGGGGACACTTGCCCCGCTAACACCTGATTTGTGGCAGCGGATGAAGAACTCTGCCTCTTATAGACTCATAGGTCAGAAGGGACCAATATGATCATCTAGTCTGACCTCCCGCACAAGGCAGGCCACAAAACCCTACCCATACACATTTATAACAACCCCGAACCCATGACTGAGTTATTGAAATCCTCAAAAATGAGATTTGAAGACCTCAAGCTGCAGGGAATCCACCAGCAAGCGACCCATGCCCCATGCTGCAGAGGAAGGCGAAAAACCTCCGGGGCCCCTGCCAATCCGCCCCGGAGGAAAATTCCTTCCCGACCCCAAATATGGCGATCAGCTAAACCCTGAGCATGTGGGCAAGACTCACCAGCCAGCACCCAAAAAAGATTTCTCTGCAGTAACTCAGTTCCCATCCCATCCAGCATTCCCACAGACCATTGAGCAGACTTATCTGCCGATAATCCAAAATCAATTGCTCAAATTAAACTATCCCATCATAACATCCCCTCCATATACTTATCAAGCTTAGTCTTAAAGCCAGATAAGTCATTTGCCCCCACTACTTCCCTCGGAAGGCTATTCCAGAACTTCACTCCCCTAATGGTTAGAAACCTTCGTCTAATTTCTAGTCTAAATTTCCTAATATCCAATTTGTACCCATTCGTCCTCGTGCCTATATTAGTACTAAACTTAAACAATTCCTCTCCCTCCCTAACGTTAATCCCCCTGATATATTTATATAGAGCAAGCATATCCCCCCGGAGCCTTCTTTTGGCCAGGCTAAACAAGCCAAGCTCTTTGAGTCTCCTTTCATAAGGCAGATTTTCCATTCCTCGGATCATCAGCCCGTCTCTGAACCTGTTCCAGTTTGAATTCATCCTTCTTAAACATGGGACACCAGAACTGCACACAATATTCCAGGTGGGGTCTCACCAGCGCCGTATATAACGGCACTAACACCGCCTTCTCCTTGCTGGAAATACCTCGTCTGATGCATCCTAAAACCGCATTTGCTTTTTTAACAGCCATATCACATTGGCGGCTCATAGTCATCCTGCTATCAACCAAGGGAAGCGATGCTGCCCACTGCTGAACTAGGCATGGCACTGGAGGGGACAATCCCACCCTGATGGGCTAGACGGCACTGGTGGCAGGAAGCCCTTTCTGTCTGCAGTTACAGATCTGACATGAACAGGGCCACATGCCAGCGGGTCTCTTACACAGCCCCCTCCGAGGCCTGGAGGGATGTGTTGTTCATTCCCTGGCTAGCTCAGCTGGGAAACAAGCTCTTTGTACCACAGGGTCTCCTGGGCTTTGCTCGGCCTGTTTGCTGCCTTGCACCTGCTGGCACAGCACATGCAGAAACTAGACACACTCATTCCTATTGCCGCTCCAAGGAGAGGAGTCATTAGGGCTTCCTACATGTCCAGTCTCCTGTTGAGACCAAAGCAGAGCTGGACTGGCACATCTGCAGCAAGGACAAGGCTTCAGCGCAACTGGAATCCTGACCCACAAAACAACCAGGGGCAGGTGTGGACCAGTGAGTAACCAGCAAGCCTCGTGAGAAACATCATCAGCCCTGCCATTGTGTGTGGTTCGGAAAGTGCCCGTCAGTGCCAAACTGTGGCAACGAGTGTGTATCTGTGCCTCCTCCTCCTTTAACTTCCCCTGTGCTATCTGTCAGAAAATCATTCCTGGTTACACAGATAAGAAATAATTGATGCAAAGAAGCCATCTGTTTGTGAACACGGAGTATCTGCTCAATTAGGAGGGATCTGTCCAGCCAGATAAACCATCTCTCCATCCCCACTCAAGGGGAGGGCTTTGCGCTCTGACCATGTCCTCAAAGACTCACAACCAATTAGCAGCAAACAGAGTGATTTGGGTACTAACTTGTTAACTAGCACCCTGAGGCTCCTTCGTGGGGGAGAAGGGAGGGCAGGGGAAGCCACTGGGAGTACAGAGGCCTCAGACATGCCACCTTTTCTGCTTAGGCACAAGAAAGCACTGACGCTCAACAGATGTTGCAGGAGCTTGTCAGGAGGCCGGTCGCGAAGGGCTAACAGCAAACAATCCCTGACCAGAAGCTGAGCCTGACCAGCTGCTTCCAAGCCTGCTGCTGGAGCGAGACAAGCCAAGCAAAACCTCAGAAGCCCGAGGGGGCAGAACTCGGCATTCCCTCCTCAAGGGAAGATGCCACTTCCAGCAACACAGTGCCCTGGACCCATGAAATAAGAACCGGCAGGCTCGTTCCAGGGACAGGTCTCTCTAGACAGTAACACACGGAGACCAGGCACCTCTGCCTAGCCCGTGCATCACACGCAACAGGTGCTGGGATCAGAAACAAGAAGCTAGCCCAGAGCAAGCAGAGGCAGCCCCAGATGGGAGCCTGCCTTCTCCTCTACAGGATAGCGTTCAGTTTGCGGTCTTTCTGCTTTGCCAGCATCTCTTGCTTGCTCTGTTTATTGGACCCAAAGGTGCATTGTCTCTGAGCTGTGCCTAGCTACAGCAGGCCTGACCCAGCTCTGGCTGCAACTCCCCTGACTTTGCAGGAGTCACACTAGGGTCGAGTTTGACCACTGAAAGGAAAGAGGGTCCGGTAGCTAACGTAGAGCAGCACCAGAAGACAGGAGAGCTGGGTTCCATGGCTCACCATGGCAGGTCATTTTGCCTCTCTATGTCTCAGTTTCCCCACAAGCAAATGGAGATGATTCTTCTCTCTCAGGATTCATTCCAACAACCCCTTGCAACCCCGTCACAAACAGCCACAACTGTCGCTGAAGCCTTGTGGTTCAAGGCAGAGGGTTAGGATGGTAGGACCCCTTCCACTCCTGCCAGAGGGTCTGGCTGCCCGGTTATGTGGCTATATGGTGTCAGAATGGGAATGTTAAAAGTCATGTATTATTGGAAGCCAAGACACGGGGGAAAATGACACAGCGGGCTATTCCAACAGGAGAGGTCCCTGCTCAGCAGCCAGCCAGGGTAACATCTACCCCTCTCAACAGGCTTTTTAGCATTTCTGGAGCTATGACAACGTTGGGCAATCCCCAGTGTTGATTGGCTAGTGAGAAGCCACTGATTTCTCTCCTCCTTCAAGAGCCCCTAGGGGCCAGCACGGTGGCTCCACCTGGCCTTTGCCCCACACCCCTGCCCTCTGCAGAGGGGCGGCAATGAGCTGGTGGGGGAGACTGGGATGTTGTTATTAATGTGGAAAGAAGTGTGCTGTCAGCTGGCTGGCTTGGTTTATCACATCCTGACAGTGCATTAGATGAGCGATCACTGTCATACTTGTATTTTTCAATCCCTGCCTGGGGGATTACAGTGAAAAACATCAGCTCAACTGCAGGGAGATTTTTCAAGGTGACAGAAGTTTTTGGGGGAAAAAGGCTCTAACTGGAGCCAATGTCAATTATACCTTTAAAAATACAGAGAAAGCAAGAGACACTGTATACGTGTGAGTTTATTTCGGAGCTGGGTTCCCATCAGTGGATAACAGAAACATAGTGATAGCAACAAGCAAACTTCTCCTGCTGGCCAAGTCAGTGGACTCAGCACTGCCGCTTAGCACGGCTGGGTATTTTGAGAAGTCCTTCCTAGGCAGAGCAGCTGGTGCTAGCCATACTTTGTCTATTTAGAGGCAGCAGGGCCCGGTGGTTTGAGCAGGGGGCTGGGTTCCTCTCACTCTCTGGGCCAATCCTTTAAATTCAGCAGCTCCGTTTCCCCAACCACAGAATGGGGCTAATCATTCTCCCCCATCTTTGTAAAGCTCTTCGGATGAAAGGGGCTGCCTCAGCACAAAGGATTATATTAACAGTTACACAGGGATTGGACTGATAGCTGGGGGCCAGGAACTCCCAGGAGCCAAAGACCCAGTGTAATTTCACAGAGGAAGTACAGATGTTTTACAAGGATGCCAGAGCCCTCTTCTAAACCCACCTTCCTCCCCCTCTGTTCGGAACGTCAGCTCTTCGCCCAGAACAGCTTAACCATCTATCCATGGCACAGATCTGTGCAAATGCCTGATTTGCACATGCAGATGGGGGAACAAGCACCTGACGCAGCAGAGGTAGGCATCAGGGCAGCGCCAAGGTCCCCAGCCCTCAGCCGGAGATGCCTTCCCTCAGTGTTTCTCAGGGTAACACTAGCACCGGGCAGCAGAGTGCCTGCGCACCAGCAAATCTAACATGGCCTGCTCAGCTGTGGAGGGCAGATTGCTTCATGGCTATGCACAGCACCTCCTTCCTATTCCTAGCCTGCACCGTGTCCTGCATTCTCCACCCTGGGCACCTCCCATGCAGCCAGCAGACAGGGGAAACGCCTTCTGTGGTTTTGGGCTGGGAGACAAACCCCCTGCTGTGCACAGAGGAGATTAAAACCACCAGAGACATTGACTTCCAAGTAGGGTTGAGTTTAGAAATACAACAGAGATGAGCCTTGGAAAACTGGGAGCCCTGGCTCCCAGTGGGTATGTGTGAGAAACTCCCAGACCAAACTCCCCTACAACCAATCCCTCCCTTTCCCCTCCACACTCTGGGGTGTTCCACAATGTGGGTCCCGATCTTTTTATAACAGGCTGAACCAAACCTGGCTCCAAACAGACACCAGGCTGAGCAGGAGAGTCAGCCACCAGAGCTGAACTTTGCAGCCCCTTGCCAGCGCCGGTGCGTGAGCCCCTGGGGAAAGTAACTTTATCCTAGTGCCAAGACTGGCTCGGCTGAGCCAATTGACTGAGGAGCAAAAGGAGGCCACCCAGTGCCCTCAGGATACGTCCGCCTGGCCCACAGCAGCGAGCCAAAGGGCTGACACCGCGGCGCTAAACGTAGCTGTGGAGACGTTCCGGCTCCTGCTGGAGCCCAGGTTCTGAAGCCCAGGGTGGGGGGTGAGTATCAGCGCTGAAGCCGCAGCTTCAGCATGCTGTCTACATGGCTATTTTAGAGCCCTAACACAAGCCCATGTGTCCAGGAGGCTCACTTCTGCAGGCAGTCCACATGCAGGGTAGATGTACCCTCGGTGGCATTAGCCAAACACTGGGGTCTCTCCCACCAACCAGCCAAGCTCTTTATCAGCAGAGGGTGGCTACAAAGTTGTTTATTTGGCACCTTCACCCCCCTGCCGATAGCCCCAACCTTTATCAACTGTTCCCTTCCAGCGGGCCAATAAGGGACTGTATGCTGCTCCTCATCAGCTCCTGCCAGAGCTTCAATGAAGCGAGGAAGCAGTGAGGTAATCAGCTTTCAAATAACTCCTGCCCCAGGGGAGATGGACTAAGCCGGGCCTGCCTTGGAAAGAGCTATCTATTGATATGCAAAAAGGGCACCGACCTTGCAGGGTCTGCAGCTCACAGCAGCTGGCTCCCCTTTGCCCACCATGTTGTTCTCAGGCCAGACAATCCCAGAGCAGTTTGTAAAGAAAGGCTATATGCAGAGTTACAGGCCAGGAGAGGAGAGACACCAACCAAAGCATCAAGCCTTGGTCCACGGAGAGGGCTGGGTGCATGTGTGATTCAGAGAGGCCCCCGAATGTGGATGGCCAACTAAAGATGCACGCACATGTACATATAAATATGCATTTGCAGTGTACAACCTACATTAGAAACCAGCCAGAACCAAACCCCCAAGCCCAAGCTCCGATCCAAACTGCGTTTCTGCAGCGTAGGCAGAACCAAAACACTGGATCCAGAAACTCCCAAATTTGGGGGATAAAATGCAAGTGTGAACTGCCCCTACACCTGCAAGTGTGGCTGCGATCCAGGTCTGGGGTGAATGATGCCCTCCATACAGGGCTCAGAGCTGCCTCAGGCTGTGTGCATATCTCCACAGTAGGGAGTGGCACTGGTTTCTCTCTCAGCGGGAGCTTCCATTTTACTGATCCTTCCCAGTAGGAAATGCAACTCGGTGATGCAATCTGGGCCACCAGAAGCGCAGCTCAGCACAGGAAAGCTGGCCAAAAGCTGGAGACATCTTTCAAAGCTGTTGCAAGGCAAGTTCTGATCTTTACAGTTAATTTCAGTGTGTCACAAGCCTGATCCCAATGACGTCAATGGGCTTTGGATCAGGCCTGTATCTACTCTGGGAGCTTTAACTAGCCATTATGGGCAGCACTAGGATTGCACTGTAGGCACACCAGCATGAGCAAATTGTGCGGCTGCACTCAGCATGGTCAGGTCTGAAATGCTGGGCATTGCACTGCTTTGTGACGAGAAAAGCTCAGACGTTACACCGCCGTTTGCCTTCAACCTTCTTTTCCCCTCCTCCACCCTCTGCCTTTTAAAATCTAATCAAATGCCACTCCACTGTGCTGACTGCAGGCCATTCCACGCTCCACAATGACCTAAATCAACCAACTGCAAATTGGCACTGCCTGCCAACTGCTTCCAAGAATGAATTCACCTGCGCCTGTGGGATGTGTGCCTGGATTCGCTAGAGGGGGACAGAAAGGAAAGGGGAGGAGGCCCCGGCTGTGTGGCCAGCACTACTGGTACCAGCATTCAGCTCAGCTTCTCTGTCAAGCGCTCCCCAACCCTGTAAATAAGAAACAAGAGCTCAGGAAGTTCACGGTTTGACTGTGGGGCAGGATCAGGAAAGAGCAACTGTGCCTGGGGGAAGCGAGACCTCCTGATTGGCTTGGATAAGCGCACAGGCAGGTGGTTCTCCAGGCATCCTACACAGCTGGGGCTAGGCAGGAACACCTCCTGAGAGATCTTTCCCCAAGTGTGGCCTAGCCCTGCGGCAGCTCTCAGGTCTAGGAAGAGAGGGCAACCTGCTGGAACAGTTCCAGATGCAGATGAGATCCAGATGCACTTGTTCAGTAAGTGGACACTGAAAAGTCCTTCTGTACTGGACATATCACTGCAATGAAGGTGCCCTCCCTGCCACCCAGAACTGCTGCTGCTGTGGAGGCCTCCAGAGGCGCGTGTGCTAGCAGCCGTTCTGGCCCAGAGCTCACAGCAGAGAGGAAGCGCTACTGTCTTAGGGGCACTGGGATGCAGAGTGGGAAACAGAGTGAAGCCCAAGGAACAGGTGCTGAATGTGCCGGCCAGGCTGTGCATTTCAGCACCAGAAGCATGGTGGCCTGGTCAAGCAGGGGTGTTTGGAACACCTTGGGGTCAACTCTATTTATTATACATTTATCTGCTCTGCAACTTCACCTTTCAATTTAGAGCTGTAGCTGGTGCATGGAATCGGGGTGAAGGTGCATGTAAGAGGCTGGGTGCATGTGCACTACTGCCCTCTCCTGGATGGAATCACAGCCACCTAACTGCGTGTCATGCACTCTTACATGGCTAACAGCTGATGAAGAGTCTCCTTTAGTGATCCTGCAGGGCGGTAACATTGGGAACTGACAGAGCTGAGCTCTAGCTGCTGTGCAGCACACTGACAAGCACCAAAGTGGCCAGTGGCTTACTGCAGTCCATATATTCTTGCATTCATTTCTTAAATTTCCCAGGGCGAGGTAATCACCTGCATGTCCCAAATGCAGCATTGCCACTGGCTGATACATACTAAATTCTCCACCTCCTCATGGAAGCCAGCTCCATGCAGGGTCTGGGCCCGCTGTCTCCCCTGTCACGCATTGGGTGTTGGGACATTCTCCCTGCACCACTGACTCGGAGTTGTACCACCTCTAACCTGGAACGCAGAGAGATTCCCCAACACAGAGCTTGATGAAGGGAATCTGCCCTCCTTCCAGCACTGCTGGCCTCCTGCCATTCTCTGCCCTTTAATAACAGCACTTGGCACTTAATGCTCTTCCAGCACTTTGCAGATATTAGCTCGTTAACCCTCACAACCCCTGTGTGAAGCTGCCAGAATGATTATCCCCATTTTACACAGAGGTGAGACACACACACACACACACACACAGGATAAGTGATTCATCCAAGGCCACATGCCAAGTTAAAGGAAGAGCTGAGATTAGGGTTCTGGACTTCCCGGCTCTCGACTCTGTGCTCAGTCCACTAGACCACTCTGCCTCTCGCTCACATTCACAGACATGGCCAGGAACCCACTGCCAACTGCTAGAAACGAAGCTCTAGTCCCAGGGAGCCATATCAACAATAGAAGATGGGAACCAATACCCACAACTGAGGATCCAGAATTCCCTGGACAGCATCCTTAACAAGCCTCCACCAACCCCCCCCTTTGGGCTCCTAGCCCTTCTCCCCTCCCAGCAGGGCCAGGAAAGCACAACCGCTCACCTCACTTCCAGGCATCCAGCACTACAGGGAAATCTCCAGTGAGGAAAAAGCAGCTCTCAAATGGGGGGGCAAAGGTGAGGGATCCTGCCCCAACTCCCTGCTCCTCATGCTAAGCGCTTCTGCAAGGGCCAGTCAGACAGATTTTAGCAGCTGAGGTCTCATGAGCTGCACAAGCTGGAAACGAGGACGTTCTATGGCTTGGCCAGGATTTCCAGGCTCTCCAATGGAGTCAGCCATTCCTGGGTGGCACCAGCAGTTCTCAAGGTAGCTGTCTCTAAATTCAGGTCAAAATGAAAGTAGCAGGGAATAAGGAAGAGGATAATCAGAACCACAAGATTTTGAAACTCAAAAATCTTGCACCCCGCCCCAATGCATTAGGCTGTCAGCAAGCTGCAATTCCTGGCTGTGCAGTGGTATGTGCCCACTGGCTTGGCATCAGCACGGGGAATATCAGACCTTTGATCCGTCTATGGCAGCTCAACCTAGCACTGTCTGTCTGGCTCTGACAGAGAGTCCTGGCTCTCAGACCATTGCACATTAGGTTGACCTGAATCTGAAGGGAAGGGATGGGGACCGGGATGGTCAGAAAAGGCGCGATTAGCTGCACAGCCAAGTCCCCCAACACTGAGGCTCAATGTGGGGGGGCTTGTGGCTAGGTGGGTTTTGTAACCAGTTCCAGTTCCAAATTTGGGGGAGGGAGAGGAGAGTCTAAGAGAATAAAATACCAGAAGCGTTTGCTCTTCCTCTCAGCATGAATCAAGACGGTCCCCCCACAAAAAAACAGGCGCATGAGCCTGCACTGAAAATAAATGGCATTTGCCATTTGGAGTGTTTACGTCTGCAGTGGAAGGCTCCCTCCAGCTCCTTTTGCGGGGAAAACTGCCGCGGCCTCCAGCTCACGCTGGGGCTTTATCGCCGCTCTCCACCATCCTGCCACCAACAATTACAGCAGCAGGGAACGCGCTGGAGTCACTTGTTACGCCAGATGTTCTCAGCTGCTCTGCACTCCAGGACCCCCCAATCGCCTTCCACACAGGAGCCCCTAACAGAGAGAGCATCAGCTTCCCGGGATAATGGGCCTAACTGAGGGGCATCTGCTCAAGCCACTGATCTACCCTGTCCAGTTAAAACAGGACTTCCCTTACCTGCCCCTGAGGGCACAGTTCTTGATATGGGTTCTTGGTTTTTGCAGATGGGAAGGGCCAGTTTAGGACAGAATGAAGGCCCCTGTGTGTAACATCAGCTCGAGCAAACATTGTTCTAGCATTTTTGTCCCAGAGCACAGGCTATATCCTGCAGTCCTTGCTCGGGTAAAACTCCCCCAGGACTCAGGGTCTGTCCCTCAGCACTGCAGGAGGTCAGAGTGAACCACAGGCCTATTGTAGGAGCAGATAGAAGAGCCCAAGGTTCTCCTATCCCCTGCACAAGATCCACAGTAACTTCACCCACCATTGCAACGCAGCCACCTCTGGAATAGAGCCCAGCGGCTGTTCCACTGTGCAGCAATGCTCTGCAAGCGTCAGAGATGGGAAGTGAAGGGAAATGTTCCAGTCAGTCCAAACTGCATGGGAGAGATAATTACCTACGTCGGGGTTGGGCTGGGACAGCCCACTCAGCACTGCATGACACCTCGGCTCCAAGATGTGCCAGCTCCCCCAGAGAGGCTCACACAGCGTTACCAGGAACAATTCTGCACCCGGCCAGGGCACCATCCGTCCTGCTGAGCATTTCTAAGCACTTTGCAAACAATCATGGAACATGTCTTCAACCTCCCACCCCCATGGCTGCTGTAAACCCCACCTTCCAGAGGGGAAACTGAGGCACAGAGCTGAGACTAGACCCAAGACCATCTGCTAGTGGGAATCAAGGTGGCTCCACTAACTTCAGTACCAACTTGCACCTGCTCAAACCACCACCAATCCAGCCTTCCTCCCAGCACCTAGCCAGCATTGGGGCACCCGGCTCCCAGCCCCACTGCCCTGAAGATGTGCAAGCTGTTCCCCTAGTTTGGGATCAGACTGCCTCCTGCTGGGCTAAGCTCCTGACCTCCCACACCACCAGGCCACTCTCAGCACAGATGCACCAATAGGTGCTGGCCTGTTCCTGCCTGTCAGGTCTGAGCTGCCACGGAGGGGAGTGCTGCCTGTGCTCTGGGAGGGGCCCCCTCCCTCCCCTGCTCCCCACGGGCTTGCTTGGCAAACCTGGCAATAGCTGCCAGTAGGTTTCTGCTCCCTTTGAGCCAGAGCGGATTGCAGGCCGGAGCTGCGGTGACTCCGCAAGGTGAGTCCTGAACCCCCATCCGCCTGGTGCTGTCCACGGCGGGCTCTGTCCAAGCCATCTTGGCAATGCTGCCTCAGGAGAAATCCATCAGCCCCAGCATAAGCAAATGCAGCCTCCCTCTGCTTCTAGCACAGATGGTGGAGCCTCCTTGCCAGCTGCCCAGGGACACCAGACGTTAGCTAGGAAAGCCCCAATGCCCAGAGAGCTAGAGTGATGGCAGGCTAGCCTTGTCCAAGACACAGCTAGGGCTATAGCCAGGGGTCCTCGGAGCACAGCTGTGCCCGTGGGCTAGTGCCACTGAGGGCTCTGCACAGCAGCCCTACACCCACTGGTGAATCGTTGGCAATCCCGTCCTCCCAGGGGGCTGTGCTACAGTGAGATTAATGTCAGGAGGGAGTGGGGGGCTTCAAGGGCCCTGCACAGGAAGGGCCGTGAGCTCAGTGTTATTTGCAGGATGCGGGTGGGCCTAGTGAAAGGCTGTGGGAGGCAGAGGCGGTCTCCCTGGCAGCGAGCTGATCGCGCCTGGCTGTGGGATTGTAAGCTGCTCAGGCGTGTTTGCTTTGCAGAAGGCCGGACCCTGTAATTAAAGCTCCCTTAACCTGCCATTAAAAGTCAGAAAAGCGCTAGTGGGGCACAGCACATTAAGCCTTCGGAGGTGGGGGACACACACTGTACACCTCATCGGCTGGCAGGAGGCACTGTGCTGCAGAGATAGCAGAAAAACTCGAGCCAGCCTGCCAAATGTAACAGCAAAGATCCCAAGGGACTGGCTGGCAGCTCCCCCGTGCAATGCACCAAGCCCTGCTTCAGGGCTTCTTTTGCTGGGAAGAAAGGGGGGGGGCCAGCTGAAGCCCTGCTGGAGAAGCCTGGTTTTCAAGGCAAATCCCCCAGACCTATCAGATGCACCATATGGCCAGGTACAGTGGGTGACTCTGCTGATGACCTGAGCCCAGGGCTAGGTCCCAGAGCGACTCCCTGCTGGGGGGGTCTATGTCCCCAGTGCTCAGGTCAAGCATGCTGGGGAGGTCAGGACCACCCTTCAACTCCCCAAGAGCACTGGTTCTCAACCAGGGTCTGTGCGTTCCTGGGAGGTACACAGAGGTCCTCCAGAGGTGCATCAGTTCATCTAGGTATTTGCCAAGTTTTACAACAGGCTACATAAAAAGCCCCAGCGAAATCAGGACAAATTCAAATTTCATCCAGACAATGACTCGTTTATACTGCTCTACATGCTATGCACTGAAATGTCAGCACAAGAGTTATATTCCAGTCCATTTATTTTATAATTACAGGGTAAAAATGAGAATGTCAGCAATTTGTCAGTACTAGCACGCTGGGACACTTTTGTGTTTTTATGTCTGATTTTGTAAGCAAGTGGTTAAGTGAAGTGAAACTTGGGGTACGCAAGACAAATCAGACTCCTGAAAGGGGTACAGCAGTCTGCCCTAGATGGTGCCCTGTCCCTGGCAAGGGGCATTCCCCACACATCCAGCCAGCACTCCATTTCAGACCATCTAGCACCTCCACCTTCCTCCCTGGAATTGTTCCCAACAGGCCATTCCCCAGCCCACTGTGAAATGGGCACCGGGGCTCCTGACCCATCCCCAGAAGACCGTCCCTCCACCAGACAGCTCTTCACACTCAAAAACACAAACATCCACCTGACAGTTTCCTTTCCTCAGGATCCCCCATTTCTCCTACTCGATCCCACCTGCAGCCACTCCAACTGACCAGCCCCTGGCTCACATCAACTCCATATACCCCAGCTAGACCAGGCCTTTCCCTGACCACACTGCTGTACAGCACCCCTCACTGGGAACCGACATACCATTTAACAGTGCCCAGGCATGGCGGCTACCAGCATGATGCTGAGCGGGCACCCTGCCTCCCTGCCCGCGTCTGGGTTGCAGGCTGCCATGGGGCAGGGATGCAGAGGACAGCCCTGGTGTTAATTCAGAGGCAGGCTGAAGGGCTTCGTGCTTCACTGGAAGTGACAGCCCGCTCCAACTCCCCTTCTCCCTGCCCAGCAGTTCCTGGCTTGTAGGCCCCCTGTGCCAGCCAGGAAGGGCTCATTTCTTGCAGCTCACACTGGAGATGGGAGGAGAAACCCAAGGCAGTGATGTAACAGGAGGGTGGGGGTGGCCTGGAGCTTGACCACAGATCACACTGATGGGCTCCGCTGCCCAGTGCCAGCAGTGGGAAGCAGGAACATGGGGGCACCAGAGACTGCTCTGGCCCGCTGCTGTTGCAGGCGCCAGAGAGAACCGAACACGCCGGGGCAGTGCAAGCCACTGACTCTTCCAGGGATGACTGGGAATCAGAGCAACAGCAGAGCCAGCCAGCTAGCCCTCACCCCCCTGGCAACAGGCTCCAAGGCTCTAAGGAGCAAAGGGGGGGCGCTGTATGGAGCGGGGGAGATACCTCCCGCACAGCAATCACTGCTGCCAGCCGAGTATCACCACATGCCCACCGGGCTCATGGGGATCCTCAGCCACAACTGAAACAGACCTTGCAGAGCAGTGGCCCTGGGAGCCCCTGAGAGCTCTGACAGGAGCTCGTCTCCCAGCCCCTCATCACCCCCTCTGGCCTGCAGTCCACCCCAGAGCTCACAGTGCACAAGTCTTCCCCCACCTTTCTCAAAAACCAAGGGTGCCCACCTAACCATTCCTGCCTAGTCCCCCATGGTTGGGGAGACTACCCCAGAGCCCCTCAACCCCCAATGCACATCCACTTCCTCCTCCGCTGCCCCCAGCCTGCCCATGGGGGCCCTCCCAGGAGCCTCCCATCACAGCCTGCTCCCAACCAGCACATCCCTGCCTCCCAGTCCTCCCCACAGCCCTCCTTGGTGCCCCTGGCCCTGGCTCCTGAGCCAGAGACAAGGCACGAGGTACAATCACCTGCTGCTGCAATCAGACACACGGAGGAAGCAAATGGCCTCTGGCACCAAGCGACTTTGTTCCCGGCCTGGCAAGGAGTAGGTGGCACTACAGATCTGACAGCCAGCAGCATGCCAAGGACTTGGCACCATCGGACAAGGCTCTCTCTCTCACTGCCAAGCCCTACGATGGTGCTGCAGACACCCTTCTGCTGAGTTAACACAAACAGTAAACTTCTCGCTCATCAGTCCCTGCCCACTGCCATAGAGGCCCCGGGGTCCCGTGTATGAGCCTACGTGCACACCCGTCTGCATGTTTTCTGCTGGGCATGCACAACTGCATGGACACACACGTCTGCACGTGTGTGACTGCGTATGCATGTGTTGGCCTGTCTGTGTGTACGCGCAGGAGCCGTGCGTCACCGGGCATGGCTATGGTGATTATTCATTCTCGAATAGCTCAGGATTTATGCTGCCTGCACGATCTCACACAATATGTTGGCACTTATCGCACAGCTGCCCCCAGACAGCCGGAGGTTACATGTCCTCCTCCCTGCCTTTCAGGAGCCTGTTCTCAAGGGGCTGGGTCTTTTAATAAGAGACACACATGGCTTCCCACTTAGGTCCTAACCCGGCACAGGTGCCAAGCACTGGGGTGGGGACAGTGGGAGTGCTAGGGGGTGAAGAAAAGGTACAGGAAGGCTCCTCATAGCCCTGGGTCCCAATGTCCCCCTCCTCAGTGCCCAGCTTCCCCAACCCTCCCCACCCAGTAACAAGCCCCATGCTCTAACCACTCGACAGCTTGAGATATGCAATGCCACACTACGGTTGTGAGTATATCTGTCCCCATGTTAATGGCACTGCAGCATCTGGCCAGCGTGCAGTTGGTATCTGCTTTAACGCAACCATGTAGGTCACCAGCGCAAAGGGCAAACAGCTGATTAAACAGCAACACGATTTCTTTTCACTGAATCATTTCGTTCCAGGCAGCTGTTCACCCAAACCAGGACTACAGTCGGCACCTGCCGGGGGGCTCCCTCAGCACAGGCCAGCATTGGGACATCCATTCACAATCGTGCTCATCATGGAGCACACTATGCAGCCACACAAGAACACATGCGATGCCATGACATAATGGAGAGCCATACCTGTGCCTATGCCCGTATGTGAGCACATGCATGCAGCGCGGGGTGGGTGACTAGCACTAGGACTATCTGTGTGCAGAGTTTCCTCCCCACCCAGTGAACGTTTTGTCTGTTGCAATGGGGAGCTCTTTGGGTACAGCACTGAGTTCAGTGGTGCCACAACCCCAAAACAAAATATACAGGGCCCTGGCCACTCCCAAAAGTTAAATGGGAGTAGCCAAACTCTCCAGGATTCCTTCCTCCCCTCCCCCCACAGCTGAGGGCACTTCTGCTCTCCGCGTCTCAGCCTGTGCAACCTTCCAACAGCACTGGCCTAGCAACAGCCATTTGAAGAGCACATGGGTATGAACCCCCCCCCACTGCAATCCTACCATGTTCTCCCAAAGCCCCCATAGGTGTCCCTTCACACGCACACAGCTGCCCACGCAAGGCCGTGCACATGAAGCCACACCTCCTTCGCAGGTGCACACACTTTGCTACCTCCCACCCTAGCCTAGTCCTTGAAGTTTCATTTGCTCCCGGCACGGCCTAGCCGGGCGCTGAAGAATATGCCCTGTCTAGGCTCCCGTCAGCGCAACGCCAAGGCCACTGCAGATGGCCCTGCACATTCCTGATGGCTTCAAGGAGCACAGAGAGTGCAGAGTCAAACACCGGCGAAGCCTGTCATTAGTGACTGGGCCTCCCCCCACCAAGTCCAAGAGCAGTCCACAAGAAGCCCACAGCTTCACTTCCCCAGGATGGTTTGCAAATGATGCTGGCCCGGCCACTCCCTCCCACCCCCAGCAGGGAGCCTGAGTCTGCAGTAACCAACATAGGAAACCTCCTCTGATTTATGCAGCAAGCAGAGCAGGCCCCTCGCTTCCCCCCCCCCCCGGGCTGGCAGCAGAAGGGAGGGCTGGGTGGAAAAAGCTCCATCAGTGTGTGCTATTTGTCCTGCAGCCTCATGCTGAAAGGAACCCTGTTATCCAAGCTGTGGTCTCGCAGCGCTGGCAAATTCCTGGGCAAGAGATCACTCCCTGTGAGCTGCTATGAGTGGAACCCATGCTCCAGAGGCAGTCCACATGAGGGCACCCTGCCCCGCAGGTATCCACAATGACAGCCTGGGGCACCCTTCACAAACCACCTGACAGGCAACTGCCACTGGAGTGAGACATAAACCTTGGGATGGAGAGGGGCACAGGATCGCTTGACTGCCCACCTCTGGGATGGAGCCCAATGGAAGAACACTCCCAGTCCACAGCCTGGGGCATAAAGGCTGGGGCTTGTGCCTACACTAGCCTTTGTGGGTTGGCCCCCACTGTCGCACTAGCTGGCCTGGGTACAGGCACCTGTGACCCATCCACACTGGCAATCCCAGCCTGGCTGCCTCCAAGGCAGCTGCACCAGTGACGGGAACCCCCTGAGCTGGGCAAAGCAGGGCTAACACCCTGCTCCTGTGAAAGGGGCAAGGGATCGTTACAGGGCACAAGCGGCCAGGGCTTTGGGTACATGTGGCATATGAAACAGACACTGGTAGAAACCCCCAATGCCATACGGGGCTCCAGGTTCAGGGAAAAGTGCCCTTTTGAACCGCTCAATCTGCTCCCTGCAGCACAGCACCCCCTAGTGCCACACAAGGCTCAGCGCTGACCCCCACCCCCCGCCCTCCAGGGAGTGCACCTCCTACAGGATCAGTGCACCACTCCCTGCAGCACAGCGCCCACTAGTGCCACACAGGCTGCACTGATAAAAGAAAGAAAAACCCTCCACTGAATTACCAGCACTTCCAGCAGCTCCCAGGGATCCCTTCAAGGTCTCGGGTACCCAAGCTCTGACTAATGAATTAGTCCGATGTGACAGACTCACGGCAGGCAGTGGCTTTGTTTATAGGGCCTTATAGAATCATAAGGCTGGAAGGGACCTCGTTGAGGTCATCTAGTTCAGTCCCCTGCACTTATGGCAGGACCAAGCATTATCTAGACCATCCCTGACAGGTGTTTGTCTAACCTGCTCTTAAAAATCTTCAGTGATGGAAATTCCACAACCTCCCTGGGCAATTTATTCCAGTGTTTAACTATCCTGACAGTTAGGAAGTTTTTCCTAACGTCTAAACTAAACTGCCTTCACTGCAATTTAAGCCCACTGTCTCTCTTCCTAGCCACAGAGGTTAAGAAGAACAATTTTTCTCTCTCCTCCTTGTAACAACCTTTTATGTACTTGAAAACCATTATGTCCCCCCTCAGTCTTTTCTTCTCCAGATTAAACAAACCCAGATTTTTAATCTTCCTTCATAGGTCATGTTTTCTAGAACTTTAATCATTTTTGTTGCTCTTCTCTGGACTTTCTCCAAGTTGTCCACATCTTTCCTGAAATGTGGCGCCCAGAACTGAACACAACACTCCAAATGAGGCCATATCAGCATGGAGTGGAGAGGAAGAATTACTTCTTGTGTCTTGCTCACAACAACCCTGCTAATACATCCAAGAATGATGTTTGCTTTTTTTTGCAACAGTGTGACACTGTTTACTCATATTTAGCTTGTGATCCGCTATGACCCCCAGATCCCTTTCTGCAGTATTTCTTCCTAGGCAGTCATTTCCCATTTTGTATATGTGTAACTGATTGTTCTGTCTTAAATGGAGCACTTCACATTTGTTCTTACTGAATTTCATCCTGTTTACTTCAGACCATTTCTCCAGTTTATCCAGATCATTTTGAATTTTAATCAGATCTTCCAAAGCACTTGCAACCCCTCCCACCTTGGTATCGTCCACAGACTTTATAAGTTATCACCTTATGGCACTCTCTTGCTCCAGCTAGACGCACACCTCTCCCAGAGACCTCCCTTTCTCAGGAGGGCATCAGCACTACCCCTAGAGACAAGCTGCAGGGCTTCTCCTTAAGCTCAAGTGGCAAAACACCAGCTCTGGGAGCTACAGGTCAGGCAGGCCTATCTTACCCCCCCCCAGCTCTGACTCCTGCTCCCACAAGGAGCACATCTGCTGCCATACACACATCTGTTTGCCCTGGGACAGGCAAGGGGCAGGGCTGGCAATCAGACCTACCTGCCTAGGATTTGGGGCACCTCCACTGCAAGGAGACGCTCTCCTGCCAAACGAGAGCAGGGCCACACAACCGTGCTCTGCACCATCAAGCGCCCATGCTCTCAGCGGCGACGGGATCTCACACGACACAGCCACAGCGATTTGTGACAGCTAGCTAATGAGCCGCAGGCTGCAATTTGGGTTATTTATAGCACCCAAGTGACTGCCTCTAATTGCTGCTGCACGCTGGCTGCGGAGGGGCCCAGACAGGCAGGGGGGAGTGCGAGCGAGGGAGCAGGAGGGAACCCTCACATGCTGGCCAGAATCACCCAGCTCTAGTAATGCACCTTGCAGTGCTCCAGGTCGCCTCCTGACACCCAGGAGCAGGGCTTTTGCCCCAGTGAAAGAGCCCCTTATGGTTACAACACTGACCCCCAATCAGAATGGGGCTGCCCCTGATCGGCCTCCTGAAAGTCCTCGTTGGTTTCGCTCCAGCTGGCTTCGCAGCTGGGTCTCTGCTCCACATCCCTCTGCCAACCCCACACTTGTCCGCACCTGCCCCGCCAGCCACAGGTGCAAGAGCCTTCTCCTCTGATGCTCCAGCAACTGGCACAGCCTTCCTCTGCACCCCTTCTCAGCTGGAAGTGCCTTCACATCAACCATCCCCATCGGGACTCGGGGAGGTGGCTTGGTGGGGACGGTTTGCAGCACAGGCGCCATCTTGGATCACACTGGGGCTAACCAGCGGCTGCAGGGCCAGGAGTTGTGTGGAGCATCTTGGAGCGGCACAAAAGGAAGCGATATTCACCCCTTGGCTTTGTGCACAGCCCTGTAATCTGCTTTGGCTAAAGCCTGAATGCAGCCTGCTCCAGCCAGAGCCAGTAAAGGAGCTTTTCTCTCCCTCATTAAGGGGTTTTGGTGTGGGTGGCTGAGAGCTCCCCCTTCAACTACCTTCCCCTCCCAGGACAGCCTGTGGATCTATCTTGCCTCTCCATGCTACAGAAAGGGCCTCCTTTTCTATCTCACTTCCCCCCGCAATCCAGATCCAACCAAGCAAGGACCCACTCACTGCCTCCTGGGGGCTGGGAGCAAGATCACCTGATTTTTCCTGGGGCAGGACACAGGTTCCAGATCAGTCAGCTGCCTCAGTTCATGGCTGGCTGGCAGGAGAAAATGAGGCAGTGGGAGAGGGCTCTGCCAGGAGCCCAGGGGGGAGCGGGTGGATGGGTGGGGTGTGGTACGGAGGGAAAGGGTTGCCACGTGGCCTATTTGCCTCTTTCAGCAGTAAAGTAAATGAATCCGTCTGCTCTGCTGCCCTGGAGAGGCAGTGTGGCCCCAGCCTTTTGTTCTAATCCCTTTCAGCTCTGTTCCCCTCTCAACAGCTGGAAGGCGAGGGCTTGGTGGCACAGACACACCCCCCACACACTGTCTCCCCCTGGCCAAGCAGGCAGGGATCAGAACTGCCCTGGGGAGGGGAAGGAGCCCAAATCGCTTGCCAGCTTCCTCGGCACGGCACAATGGAGGCAGCGCAGGCGGAGCCAGGGGTCAGGGGTGAGAACAGCAATAAGTGGCTTATGCCTTTGGTGAAGAGGCTGAACTGACAGCCCAGAGGATTAACAAAGACTTCCTCTGTTCTCGGGCAGGTCATGTGGAAAATGCTCAACCGACCCCTGGCACTCCCCTCCCTCCCCCCCCAGACATTTGTTCCAAAGCAAGTTGGGGGGCGGGAGGGTGAGGAGAGGCTGGGGGAAGCCGCTGCTTAGCCTGCTATAACTAAATCAGCTCTGCTAAGGACTATCACCCGGGCTGAAGAAAGAGCAAGAGCAGCAGCAAAGGGAGAAAAGAAACATGGCAAAGGCAGCTTTCGATCGGCAATCAGGGCTACACTGCCAAGGGGTGATCTGCACTCAGTGGATCACCGGGGCAGGTCCAGAAACTAGGAGATGGGGGTTCTGCCACTCACTCTCCCCCAGAAAAATCACAGCCACCACATAGCTAACTACTCACTGCAAGAGCACTGTCCAGAGACAGCCCCACTAGGGCAAAGCTGTTGCAGAGACCATCCCCAGGCTGCAATGCGCGAGCACCAGGTGGGTTTTCATGGGTAGCTAGATATGGCACGGCCCGTTCAGCCTGCCCAGGGTCCATCATTCCGCGTACTACACACCAGCCACTATCGTCCAGGCACCAGTTGCTGGGACGGTACTGCCTGACAGTAACTGGGGAGGAACCCCCAATGCAAGTGGACGAGAAGAACATCTCCCAATAACAGAGTTGCCTTGCAAACCTTCAGATGGCACAGCCTCCACCACCAACCACAAGTATCAGAATAACATCCATCTGTGCAGGCCAACAACTGGCAGATGCCCACGGTCATGTCTTGCCCCAGCTTCCACCCAGTGCAAGTCACTGGATTTGCATGAGGTATACAATCCAGGAAAAACATGCCTATGGGCCCTTAAGGCAGGGACCCAGATCAGCATGGCGTGGGGCTCCTGACAAATCAGGCCCTCGCAGTGCAACCACTCTGCTCTCACCTGACAGACACCCACACAAGCCTGTCTGGAGCTCGCCTCCTCATCCTTGAGGATGGAGGAAGGTGAAGCCAACCCAGGCAGGATTTTAACCCAGGCTCCGAACCAGATTCTTTGTCACCCTCTTCGGCTGAGAGAAACTGCCCAGGCACCTTTCATTGCTAAATGCTACAAGCAAATGTTGATCAGCATTTGGGGCAAAATCCAAACATCCCTGAAGATGGATTTGCAGCCTCCATGGGCTAACGTGATAGATGTGCACAGAACTGCAGAGCAGGGCCAAAGCTAGTCGCATCTTCCTGCTAAGCACACAGTGCCAGCCAGTGAAAAAGACAGGACATCAGGCTCGAGGGATGCTGGCTCTGTGCTCCTAAGGCAAACCAATGCATTGCTCTCAGGCTTTATGCTGTCCCCAGAAACCCCCGACATGATCACAGCCTCCTATTGCACAGCTGCTTTGGACTAGGTTATATTTAGCACTGCAATACATGGTATTTTGTGTGTGTACACACACCAGCCTGTTCGCTTCTGTCAAAGTCAGTAGGCTGCATGCTCACTGAGTATTTCATTGCAGCAGCTGGCTTGTGCTACTGGGACACACCCACAGGGTCGTACAATACTCAGTCTAATGGCAATGGGGTATATGTGGGTGTTGGTAGAAGAGGATTTCGGAAAGAGGAGCGCACAGTCCCAGACATCTGGACATGGGCACGTTTGAGTCCAAGAGACCCCTGGAGGGCTGTGGTTCAGGAGGCAGGTACAACACCCCAGACTGGGGTCCTACTGAGGAGAGAGAGAAGAGGGAGTGAGATATCCAGCTGGTGTAAAGCACCATGTCCTCACTCATTTCACTGATGTCATGCTGACTGGCACCAGTGGAGGACTAGCCCTATGGCCTCCAATGGTTTGCAAATTCTGACCTGCACTGGGCTCCGGTCCACTGGAACCTCCTGCTTACACCAGGGATAGGTTTAGCCCCTCCCCTTCCGAAGCCTGCATCTCCTGCTCCTTGATGGGACTTGAACGTATGGGCGTGCTTGTTTATGCCAGTAAAGGGCACCAAAGCGCAGTGTTAACAGCCAAGGGCAAATCAAACCAGCAAAACTCTGTGCCCTCCAACAGCACTTACCCAGCGGGCTTCTCCAAGCCTTCCACAGACCCCAATAGCTGTGTGAGCTGACACCAGAACCAGCCAGCCCTGCCCAGTAGGCTGCCATCTCAGGTGTGAAATACACTATCAATCAGCTTTTTGGAGTATCTGTGGACAGCCCAGCAGCACCCCCTACAGGCTGCTATCTGTACCAGCAGGGGCTCTGGGGGGGGCCAAGAATTGCTGCTCATTGTGGCTGACCAAGGACGGGTGAGAGGCAAGTGGCAGAGACACGGAGGCGGCCCAAGCAGCAAAAGGCACACATAACCACTCCAGCCATCCACGTAAAAGCTGTGGTCCCAAGAGCCAAACACCAGGCTCCACTCAGATGCGAGGCTGCATGAAAGGAAGCTGCTTTGCGAGGGCGCTTCGCCCCCAACATCCCAGGTCACGCCAGTAGACAGCTCCCAATTATCTCCGCAGGATTTTCCTGAGCAGTGCTTTGTAAAGGGAAAAAGCCCTGAGCTGGGCAGAGAAACCCAGCCACCACGCCACTCTGCACAGCGGCAGCCAAGCCCTGCCCTGGCTACCACAAGGCGTAGGTCGCTGCAGGGCTGGGGGCTGTGCCAGGATTCATGGAGGAGAACCAGCCTTTGCAAACATTAGCAAGACTACACCCTTCCCATGAGGCAGAGAAGTATTGACCCTGCCCAGCCTGGGGACCCTTAAGCGCCTTGCTCAAAGTGACCAAGGGGGCCAGTGTCAGCTCTAGGATTGGGACTCCCTATGTCCCAGGGCCATGCTTGTCTCTGGGAGGGAGGCAGCCCCGGCCAAGCACTCCGCCTGCAGCACCAGGACCCCACTGGTGCTCTGAGCTCAACAGGCCCCGCTGCAGCTGGCAGTGGAAACTCCTTGCTGCTGGGAGCCAACTGTGTCTTCAGCTCAGCTCAGCACCACCTGGCTGGGCAGGGTAGCAAGAAGACAGAAACCTGGCTCCCTGATTGCACCCCGCCCGCCAGCCACACAACCCCAGGAACTTCCCACAGCCGCAGGTAATGCAGCCCTTTTTCCTGGCAGCACCAGGACTGCTGCTGCCTTAAGGGCCTCGTCTACGGACACAGCAGTTCCAGGGACTTCCAGAGAACTAGTCCATCGTGCTGGCTGCACGCCCCCCAGACACCACCTCCACCCACCTTCACAGCAGCAGTCGCCCTAAAGGCCAGGGACGGTGCCACAAACAGACCTAGCCCAGACATGGATGTTCTCACCCAGTAACAGGCTTGCTGGACCCCACTGCCCCGGCCTGGCCCACACGACAGCATCCCAGCAGCAGCGTCCCCCACCTGCGTTGCAGCACCTCACACACAATGCCCACACCACAGTGCCCCTGAGGGTGTTCATGTCTTCTCAGTGGAGGATATGGACCCAGGGCCCAGATGTACCCGCTGCCAGGCAGGTACAGAGGAGGAAAACTAGGAGGCTGCAGAAGCTGGGGAGGGTTAATACATGGCAGGGCTGCACCAAACCCGCAGGGGCAAGGCAGGGGGTTTCCTGGGAAGCAGTCCCAGTTTGCAGAGAGAGAGCCGTTTGGACATGTGCCAGATCCACTCCCCGTGGCGTCTCTCCAGTCAGCATTTTGGGCTCGGGTGGCTTGCTGCAGATTGAATAGGCTGGCGCAGGCTCAAGCAAAGGTACCACCCAAACTCCACAGACACCACAGGGCAGGGTGCCGATGCCACCTGTGTGGGCTTCCTGCCCCCTCCCCCAGACACGCCGCACTGAAACCGGCTTGCCGTGTTCTCAGCGCAGTAGGTGCTGCCCCAGAGCTGCTGCAGGGTGGAGGAGAAATGGGGATTTGCCAGTCAGATCCCCAGCTGCTGCTAGCAGAGGCTATGCCAGACCAACAGTCTCCGCACAGGGAGGTGGCCGCTCCCTCACAACCGCAGGTGGGAGCAGCCCATGTGGGGATGCTGCCCCCTGGAGGGCAGGACATGGCTGGCTTGGAGAACCCTGCTTTGCTGCTATCATGCCAGCAGAAGGGCTGCGGCAGAGCAGGGCTCTGGACTCTCCCAAGATCCGGGTCCACGTTCCCCAAGGAAGCCCAGAGGCTCTGACTCTTTCCCATTCCACCCAGAAGCCCACAGGTCTCAGCCCCAAAGGCTTAACATGCTGCCTTGATCTCTCTGCTCCCCCTTCTGGAAGCCCAGGCATCCACAGCTGGCTCTGGCAGAGACCTCGCTCCATTCACTGCACCCGTTTCCCTCTGCCCAAGGCCCAGATACCATGTCCCACAGCCACAAGACGGTGCTGTTGAGTGACTGACCACACCCGCCAGGAGCAGGGTCCAAGGCAGGGCAGAGAGCTAGCAACTAGGGGCCTGGGTCGGCATGAAGGGAGACATAACCGAAGGGAGCGCACCAATCTCAGATATAAACTGGCCGATAACACTGAATTCTCCCATTGGGACTGCCCCCTGCTGGCACCTGGAAGGCATACCAGCCATCCACGCTCTGAACCCCACCACTGCCCTCTTCTGATCTCAAGGGATCTCCCTCCCTCTCCTTCATTATGGGGAAGATGCCAAGAAGAAGGACTAAGCCTGCATTCCTCTGACAACACATGACAGCCCCCTCGCCCTGCAGTATTCCGTCTTCCATTTCGCATCCTGGAACACCCACTGCCAGCCTCTGCTGCTGCTCTACTCGAACTCTGCACCTGCCCCCCCATATGCCACCCACAAACCCCACAGAACCAATACTTCTGCAAAAAGTAATTGGCAATGAAAGAGTTAACTCCACCAGCCAACTGGCTTGCCATCAGTAGGTTTCCGAGTCAACAATGCCCTGAAGATAAATGGGGCTGTTTAATGCCACTGAGCTGAATGGCACTCAGAGCCAATGTTTCCACCACCCTCTTCCCAGTCAGATATATCACCCTCCCTGCCCACTCTGAATGCCCTTTTGTGCCGGTCTCTCCCACCTACTCTCCTGTGTCTCTAGCCCTCCCCCGTTGCTGTTGGTCACTTGTCAACGAACAGCATCAGCCATTTGAGGAAGGATCCCTCTGCAACTAGAGGAGCTAGTCCCTGGCATGTGCCAGCACTGGGACTTGGGGTTCTCCCTACCTTAACAATGGACTTCTGTGCCATCCCATTCAGTTGTGCCCACATTCTAACTTGGCGCAGAGCTGCAGGAGTGAAAGGCAGGGAGTGCAGGCTGGCACAGCCGAGGTCTTAGCTGGGTAAATTGGCACAGCTAGCACTGACCAGGAGAGCCTGCCAGCCAGAATGCAACCTGCACGACGATCGCTGGCAAAGCCACGCACAGGAGGGCTGGTCCCCTCACTGCATTTAATACCCCAGATGCCTGCCCAACCAACAGCCTGATAGGCTGGCTGAGAGCAGGGCTGGTGCTGGGGGATGGTCAGGGGGCGAGACCGCCCCCGTCATGCACATGCTCTTGAAGCCAAGCACCGTGTCCAGAGTACAAGCCGACAGCTGAGGTGAGACCGGGTGTGTGCGGGGAGCGGGTTTGGAGATGTTGCTCCAAATTCTGATCAAAAGGGGATTTTATGCTGGAAAATCCCATGTTCACGCAGCACTCCCTCCCTTTGCTCTGAGATACACACCTGCTGCCCCCAACCTGAACCCCCCTGCCTCTTGAGTACATGGCCTGATGCAAGGGATGTTTACAGCAGCTGTGACTGCACAGCTGATTTCTGGGCAGGACAGTATGCCAGGTGGTAAACTGAGGCACATGAATGGCAGCCCAAGGTCAGCCTGGCCCACTGGGCTGTGCTCTATCAGGATAAATCCCTCCCTTGAGGGCAAGGTGCCAGCAGCTGAAATCCTGGTTCAGCCACTCACACTGCACCAGGACACATCATGGTCCAGGGGACAGGGCCTTAGGCGAGCAGGGCTCTTCCTCCCATCCTGCCCACCCGGCATGGACATGCCTAACCTGGAATTAATCCAAGGCACTCCTTTCCATCGCCTCTTCAAGAGCTACTGCCAGGGACCAGCCTGACAGTGCTGCCTGGGTTGGAGTAGGTTTCACGTTTTCTTGTGGTTCAAAACCATCCTGCTGGGTAATGGGGCCTGTAAGCCCACCCGATCCCACCACCACACACCTTAGCCTCCTGCCCCACTTCCTCCTTCCACTCCCCACCCCCTGCCTGCTGCGCCTATACTCAAAGTCGGATGGCAAGTACTGCATTTCCGGGCACGTTCACCCAGCGTCAAGCACCACAGGGCCTCGATCCCAACTGCTAAAATGCCAACAAAGCTCCCAGCTCTGCTGCCAGGTTCACTGCAGGCCCTTGAGCACATCACCAAACAGCCCCGGGCCTGTTTCCCCATCATCAAAATGGAGATAAGGCCAAAGACTTGGAGATCTCCAGGTGAAGGTGCTAGAGCCCAGTCAGATATACTCTCAGCTGGAAGCCTGGCAAAGCTTGGCAGCCATGATGCAATTCCAGGTGCAACTGGGGTTTAGGACTTGGATTCCAACTCCAACCTGCAAACCTACACACAGAGCTTACAGGAAAGTCTATTTGCCCCCCCTCATCCCAAACCACTGAGACTGCGTTCCCCCAGCACGCACACACGCTAGTACAGCTCTTCTCAGACACTGCAGCAGGATCCCTGAAAGCGACGTGCTCGGCAATGATGGCTGCTCAGCAAATTGGACAGACAGGAAATTCATTATGGCCCAGGCGCACGTACTGATGAATCCAGCAACTCCTGATAAGGTTGCTCCCAAGTAGGTGGCAGAGACGGCAGCTCATCTTGTCAGAACGCCTGCGAGTCATGCCGGATTAAATTAATAATGATTAATTGGGGCTTCTGAAAGGCGGAACGCTGAGCGTTGCGCGGGGATTAGAGCTGGGGTGCTCGAATTCCCCAGGCTGCCGATTCTTCCCGGCTCGGCAGGGCACCAGCAGTGGGATGTGCAAGAAGGGATTAAGGTTACACGTGCAGGACGCCCACATGCCAGATTGGCACTGGAGGGCTGCTCCATAGCTCGGGGCTGTGCACACTGCTGTGCTCTGGTAAGGGCCAGGGGATACCCACCCCCAGGACTGAGGCAGACCCCCTAGAAATGGTGTTTGGGCCTGGGAGAGGGGATCATCAGACCAAGATGGGAAGGAGTCAGAGGGCTACTTTATAGAGCTGAAAGGAGGGCTGCAGGAAGCAGGAGGGATCCAGGGGCAGGTCCTGAAGCAGTGGGGGACACATAAGCAGAAAGGCCCCTGGCCTTGGCAGCCTGTTCCGGTCAGGGAACAGCTCACTGTGATGTTACTAAAGCTTTTTGTTTGAAGAATTAACTGTGCCTGGAAGAAGAGGCCAGAACAGATTCTGCAAAGGACATGGAGAGGCCCTGCTGGTGTTGGCCTGCAATTCCCAGCGCACCTCCCTTTTGCCGTGGGAACAACCATGACTCAGTCCCATGCCAGCAGCAATACCCCCACATCCCACTGGGGGTGATGGCAGAGGGTCAGAAGGACCCCCACTCCATGTCCCATATCCCTTAGCAAGTGGCAGTCAGAGCTCTTCCCAAGTAAGAAAACAAATGCAGACAGGAGGCATGCAGCCAGCTGGGGAGGGGACTCTGGCTCTGCAGGCCAACACTAGATGGAGAGGTGTCTGTGCTACCACGGCACCCAGTCCCAGCACCCAAGGGCCAGTCCACTCAAATCAAGAGCCACAACCCTGCCCAAGGGTCAGGATGCAAAGCCAGTAGGGAAGCCTCTAGGGCTCAGCTAGGGGTGACCGAAGGCTCGTGCTCTTGGCTAATAGCCTCTCTCTCGTTAAGGCCCCATCAGCTCCGCTGGCCAAGCGGGGATACAGCAGGGAAGAAACCCGAGCATCAGGATTCGGATCCAGACCCTCAAATAGCCCCACCCTCTCCCATACAGCTGAAGCCAGCAGTTAGAGGGATGCCCAGCACAATGGTACAATCCCTCTTCAGAGGAGCACCAGCCTAGTACCTGAGGCTGAACGGAGCAGCACAGTCCAGAGGCCACCTTCTCCCCAAATGAGGTGGGAGATGGCATGAGGTAAGCCTTATGGATTGCCTGCTCTGCGCCATGGCTGAGACCATACAAGCATCGTCAAATGGCTCAGCCCTCTTCTCTGTGCCTGCTGACCCGGCCATCACACAGCACATCATGGTCCACCTCTCTCACAGCCACTGCTCTTCCCTCACTTCCCCCCCACCCAACACTGCCCCTCACAAGCAGGAGCCTCTGCCTCAACCCACCCCCCACCAAGCTGACACCTTCAAGAGCAACCTGGGGGCGTGAGTGCCTGATGTGGGCCATTTTGGCCCTGTACAGGTGCAGCTCCTCCTGAAACCAATACTCTACCCAGCGGGCAGTACGGGCCCTGGGGGTTTGGGTTTCAGGCCTCCAAGCTGGGGAGTATTCAGATCTGGGGATCCAGCCAGCCCAACCACAGCTCCCCAGCCCCTTCCCTGAACAAACACCAGCTTTGACACTGTCATGATCAAAAGATCAGAAAGAGCCCAGCTACGCATGTAACCTTTGCCCCCAGCTTGGGTGGCAACCAGCAGCGCTTTGCTGCAGGGATCCCCCTAGGCTAGATCCATCCCATTGGGAACCTCTGCAGGCCAGGAGGCTGCCTTCAGGGAGAAGCGTGCACTTCCTGCAGAAGTGAAAGAGCAAGGCAAGGTCTGTATGCATGGAAATGCCTGCCCATGTGGTGCGTTACACTGCCATCTCCTACCCCTCATAACATACACACATTCATACCATCCCCCTCACCCCCATACACTTCTGCACACACACAGCAAGCAGAGATTTCAATGCTAAGGCATTAAAAACAGTCTCCCCCTTCACGCAGCAGTAGCAGCTTAATGGGCTTGTTCTCAGCTCCCACCTGCCATTGAAAGACAGACTGACAGTGAGGGACACAGCTCTATTAATCCGCAGATTAAACTCACACCATCTGCACAGGGAGCGACTAATGCAGGCTAATACCTGCTGCACACACTCCTGTATTATTGAGTGCGTTAGGCACACTGTGAAGCCCCTTGGTCAGAGGTGCTTGTATGTGACCGCAAGGCAGCAGAGTTTAGGGAAGAGCCCCCTGCACTCCATCAAATACAGCTGCCTGGCCATGGTTCTGGAGGGGCACAGATGCATGCTGTGATGTGTTTTGTAGCCACTCTAGCCATACTTCAGCAGGCTCCTCTGGCAGCCAGGGCAGAAGCAGAGGTTATATGGTGCAGTCCCTGCTGCTTCCACAAACACCGGAGCAGGGGGCTCACATGTGAGCCAGGACACACAGGCCATAAGGAGCCAGCCATGATGCAGGACCGGAGGGATGTGCCCAGGCACCTCCCTTGGGTACATAGCAGATCTCTCCAAAGCCCTTTGGCTCTTTGCTCCCCAGGCATGGGGATGGGGCAGAGCAGCTTGGGAGAGGCAGTGCCTGGGCGTTGGGGGAACTCCCACCGTATGTAAACACGGCTGCACCTGGTTAATTACTTTAAAAGATTACAAGCCTCTTTGTCAGGGTCAGAGATTAGATGCTGCTGCTGCCACCAGAGCCTGGAGCCCTGCCCCCATCCCACGGCTGCAGGGGGCTTTGGGAATTAAACCCCAGCCAGGGACTAGGCTGGGGAGCTAGACATTGAGCTGGAGCCAGACTGGCAGCTCCCATTGTTGTCAGTGGGGGAGGGGAGAATGTCTCCATTGTTTCCAACAGGAGGTGCAGGATGCTGAGCCTGTCTGAAAATTCGGGCCTGCCGGGTGGGCTTTGCATCACGCCGCTGGTCCTGGAGAACGTGTGTATCCAAGTGGCCGCAGTGCCCTACCACTCCTGCACCAGACATGGACAAGGACTGCTTCCCCTCTTCACCATACCCAAGAGAACAGCAGCCCGCAACTCAGCCCCAGGCACCAATCGCAGATCACTGACTAAGACAGCCAACTAGGGCCAGCACAGCAGGGGAAGGGAAATGGCTCAGTGTTGGGCTCGTTTCTCTGCCCTGAAGACCAGGGCCAATCCGCCCCCACCCCGGAAACCCAGAGCCTGTGGCTCAGAACCCAGCGCTAGTCTTCATGGTTGTGATGGAAACCTTGAAAAAGTGAAGCAAACAGCACCCATCTGTCCAAGTCTGTGGCCAGACAGCAACAGCCCCACTCAGCTTAGTGGGGTGTTAACTCTGAAGCCTAACTATGGCATTTCAATGCCCAACATTGTTAACTATTTAACTGCTGACCATTTTAGCAGAAACATCCAACAATCCCATACCTCCCTGGTACCAAAAGCCCCAACTGCCACCCGCCCAGCTCCCTTCACAACATCCACAGCATAGTTACATATGCAAATCCAGGTGCCTTCATGCAGAATTTGTGCCCAGGGTGCTGTGAGCGTAGGGAAGGAAGGTAGTACAATCAACTGGAGAGTTGCTGTGCATGACAGAGAAGGGTAACCATCAGGAAAGCTCCCATGCAGCAGGGGTGCATAGTGCATTCCTATTTCTGGCAGGCCTGGGGGAAGCCCACAGGGGAGGGGATGAGCAACTCTGAACAAGTGGCCCATTGGGGGAGCACAGGAGCCTTTCACTGGAGGCCAGGAAGTGGCTGAAATCTTGAAAACTAAGCGGATGGCCTCTGTCATGTTATTGTTGTCATGGTGAGGGAACCAGCTTGGGGAGGTGCCCCTGGAAGGCCAGCGATAGAGTGGGGCAAGTGCCCCTGGGCCAAAAGGTGCCTACCGAGCCAGCCAGGGGGCAGGGGAGGTGCCCAAAGGACAAATGAGAGAGAGGGGAGGTGTTAATGGAGCAGGCAAAGTGGGTGCCACTGGAACAGGCAAGGTGCAGGGTGCCCTTGGGATGGGTGAGAAGGGGGAGGTGGCCACGGGGCAAGTGGCTAGAGGGGGCTGGGTACACAACCACCTCTGGAGTTTCTTCCCTAGGTAGGACTCTCAGCCATCCCACAGGGCCAAGCCCTCCCCTTCAGTGGGCTTGCTCAGTTCTGGGTGCCTGCATGGGGGCAGGATGCCATGCAGCGGGAGGGGGTGCCATCCTCGTTTGCTGAGTCAGCACACTGATGAATTACACCCAATTACAGGTCCTTGGTCAGATCACCAAGGAAACAAGTGGAGGAGGCTGTCTGCCTCCCAGCCAATCTACTGCTGGGACTTCATGTGGTGCTGCATAATTAGTGCCTGGGTGGACATGGCTGAATCAAACAGAGGAAGTGAGGGAAAGAGCAAGGAAGAGGGGGTTCAGGGAGCTGTCCACACGGCAGCAGAGTGAGTAGTGTCTAGTGAACAGCACGCTGGACTGAGGCTTAGGAGACCTGGGTTCTATTCCTGGTTCAATCAGAGCTCTATGCCTCAGTTTTCCCATCAGTAATCTTGGGGGAAGGGGAGTAATGTCTCAAACAGTGGTTATTGATTTTGGCAGCTTCCATTTTCGGATGCCTCGAAATGGAAACAGACAAAAATCACTGACCTTTTAAGGGACTCATCTACATCGTAGCAGCTCAACATCAGAGTTACACTCCGTACCCAACCCTCCCAAATCCCCACCTTCTCACCGCTCTAACCACTGGCCAGCACTGCCTCCAGCAGAGGACTAAAAAGCTCCTAAAATATTACAGGCAGAAACCACAGCAGTGGTTTTGTAGGCAACACAGGGCTAAATCCATGCTGAGTTTAATTGCGGTGGCTCCATACATTGAACAAACTACTTACTTTTGTAGTGTTTTTCATTACAGCTCTGCCATGCAGTTATAACTCTTTATAGCCATACAGTACTGGCAGCCCAAAGTGGTCAGAAACCACAAGTCTGGCCTCTAAAATCTGAGATTTTGGAAATAAATGTAAGATCTTTATTCGCCTTCTGGTTTTGAGCCATTAGGGGCCATGTTTTCAAGTTTTTCTCTGTAACCAGAAGGATTAGGAACTTTTATTTTATTTATTCTTTTCAAAGGAAGCTGAAAGTCTCAGGTGCTCATTTGACTCCAGGAGCTCAGGCTGTCTGCCCACCACCAAATATCACAAGTCTCATGATAAACCGGCAAGAGTTGTAAATGCCTAATCCCTCTTTAAATCCTGAAGAAACATCACTTTGAATCTAGGCTGTCTATCGACTTTATGTGGAAGGTGTCCACATTCTACAATACCTGGGCAGCACAAGAAGAAATGCACCAGAGGCTGCACACAGCATTAAGTACTTTTAAAAAATGGAAATAAGATGCACCATGAGGCACTAAGTGATCCAGTCGAAGGAAAGCTCAGCAGAAGCGTCACGCAGGGAAGGAAGTGGAGCTGGCCCCAGAAAGCAGGAGAATTCTCGGCACAGGTACTAGAGCAGAAGGGTTTCCTTCAGGACCTGCCCAACGTCCCCCTAGAATGAGCCCAGTCAGCTATGGGAGTCAGGCCAGAGCAAGCGGTGAAATGCATGGCCTCTCTGCTAGAGGGCAGCACTGAGGGTTTTGCCCCCCCACATGCTGCCTTGCATGGCACTAGCAGCAGCTTTCACAGCTAGGGTTCAAGGGAGGGAAGGGGAACCAGAGCAAAGGGCTGCTGCTGATTGGGGAAACCCAACCCCAACTTGAAGGGGGGCCCCCAGGAGGTGAGGAACCCATACATACAGGCACTCCATGTGCCAACAGCTTACACCAGGTTCTTAGCATGTCCTCACAATTTTCAAAGGGGCGGGGGGAGCAGAGATTAGCACTGCTGTAGAGCTGGGGAAAGTGAGGCACAGAGAGGGGAAGTGACTTGGCCAAGGTCACCCAGCCAACAGAGCTGGGCACAGAGCCCAGGTCTCCCAGCTCAATGTCCTCTGCTCAACCCACTAGATCCCACTGCCATTTCCCCTAGCTGAACAGATTAAAACCCCAGCTCCTACATGCAAAGTGCCCAGGGCAAGGGACTTGACGCAGGTGGGGCTGTGCCAAGTTCTCATGCACAGCATAGCTCTTCCCCCCTTCTCCCTCCCCCCCAAAATCAGAGGCTGGAAAAATGGGGGCTTTCAGGAGTGTAACTCAAGCTGACAGGTAGCTGTGATCTGAGCGCAGCAGCCGTAGGGCTCCTCTCCAACGCAGCTTGCAGAGAGGGGAAGCTTATCGAGTGGACAGGCCTGCGTTTATCACATTACAGGGAGGCTGCCCGCAGGTGGCTCCACGCTGGCTGTGCTGGCTCATGCTCTGTGTGGGCGGGGCACCAGTCACAGGGAGGGATCAGCAGGGCTGGCAGGAGCCAGGCACCACCTGGGCAGGTACTGAACAAGCTGCCCCCTGCCCCACCCACTACTGTACTAGCACAGGCAGCACCTCCCAAGTTCACCACAGCCCTGCAGGTATTCCTCACTCCTCACCTGCAGCCCCTGATATTCCAGTCCTGGCCCCCGCCCCCCCCCCCTCCCCCCCCCCCCACACACACACCAGTGAACCCCTAGCTCTGCCAGTACACCCACCTTCACCTACAGCTCTGCCAGAGCACACCCACAAGGTCCCTGACACACACAGCTCTGCCAACGTGCACCTTCACATGTATAACTCCACCAGTGCACTCCCCACCCACCCCAGTTTTGTCAATTCCCTCCCCGCCCCCAAGGCCCACGTACACAGCTCTGCCAATGCATCTCACTCCTGACATGCAGCGCCCCAGCTGTTCTAGTCCTGGGCCCCTCTGAAGCCATGGGTCTATCAGCCAGAATCACACTAAATCCTGCAGTGCTTTTGTGAGGTGGGAAGTGTCCAGCTCGGAGCTTGGCTGTGACCTGCCAATTCCTATCAGTTGTATCTTAGGCAGCACAGTGTCTGGATTCTGCCTTGTGCACAGAACTGTCACACGGCCCTTTGGGAACAACAGCACCAGTCCTAGGTAAGGGCCTTTGGTTTCTGGGGATAGTCTCAGGAATGCTGCCATCCTGCACCCAGAGCCAGATGCCCCTGGAACAGGGCAAGTCTCTGGGAACCAGCCCAAGCAATCCTGCTCCCTGTGTCTCAGCAGCTAGCACTAAGCAGGGCCACACACGGTGCTAGATGCCTCCAGCTCAGCTCCAACCCAGCCTGCAGCAAACAATCAGCTCCATTCACAGGCCAGTGGCAGAACCAGAAAGCAGCACTCCAGAAAAAGACATTACAGCTTCCCCTCACTCTAGACAGGGGTGTCAGGCCAGGCTCTTCTGGCGGCTGTGAGCGCCTGCAGAGGGACAGGGGTTGGAGATCCCACTGACCTCCTGGCTCTCCACGGCACTGGGCTAGTAAGCAGTTGGCTTGGAACTAGAGCACAAGAGCTTGCTGATAGAGTGTGCGAGTGAGTGACATGGGCCACCCTACCACTAAATGAACTAACTCTAAATTAACTAAAGCAGTGAATGTAAACTGGGATGGTTCAACTGCATTAGACCCTGGTATGGATGCTTTCCAGTGGAACAGAAGAGGCCTTAATTCAGTTTAGTTTAACTCTCTTCCAAAGTGAGTACAATTAAGGCTACTTCTGTTCCACAGAAGCAGATCCATACAGGGGCTCAATATGGTTAACTAACCCAGTATCACTATCGCGGCTCAGCAACACTTGTAAGGATAGACAGACCCACAAAGTAGCCAAGGCATCTCAAATCCAGCTCTGCTCCCCACCCTTGGAATCGACAGTGCAGGACTGCCTCATCCCACTGGGGTGCCCTGGGCCTGACCTTTGCTGCAGAGCCAAGGGGCTTTGGACGCTCTGCAGCAGCCTCTTTGCATGCCCCAGCAAGTTCTGGCTGTCCTTGGGACACGGGAGTCTCCAAGCTGGCTCCAGTCTCCACAGGGGTGACATAGCACAGAGTGGAGCGTGCTGCTGCCACAGGGACTGGCAGGGCAGCGTCCAGCCAAGTGGAATCAGCTGCTTCTCAGGGACGGCCCTGGGGATGATTCAGAGGGACCTGATTAACTCAGCTAAGGCTGGGGCTTCCTTATGGTGCCTTGCCTGTCTCCTGGTGTGAAGGGAGCAAGACGGGGGCCTACAGGCCAGAATGCCTTCCTGCAGGCCCATGGGTCTCAGCCTGCATCACCAGCACCCAAGAGCCATCTCCTGCCCCTCGTCTCCTGCTGCCCCCCCAGGGCATCGCCTCAACCATGGGGCAAAAGGAACCTCCTCTGGAGTGCCATGGGCACTGGGGCACAGGATTCTAGATGCGAGCAGAAGAGGATGAGAATGGTGGAGGGAAGCTGCAGGGCAGGACGGGGGGACATCAGCAGAGCCAGGTGTGGGGAGAGCCCAGGACTGAAATAGCAGGGGGGCTGGGTGTTGGGACAGAGCTCTGTATGTGGGGGAGACCCAGCAAAAAGAGGGAGAAGCTAACTCCCACAGAGCACCAGGCCGCGTCAAGGGGGAGCAGAATCAAGACGCTGAGGTTGTCGGAGGACCCCAGCCACAGGTCATGCCAGGATAGCCCAGGAAGATACCTGCAGGGTGAGCTGCAATGACTACAAAGCACGCTCCTGAGGCAGCTGCTCTCCAAGGACTCATGCCTCCGCAGACAGCAAGCATGAAACTACACGGTAAGACTTACTCCAGCCCCAGTGCTTGCCCACATCTTCCTCTAACCAGAGGGCTGTGTGCAGGGCTGAGAAAGGGGGCCGCGACGGACACAGGGATTCTGCAATGAGCTCACCGGCAGAGGCAAAGAACTCGGGTCACATGCAAAGGCCTGGGAGAACTGAGGAGGGTTAGTTATGGGATCCAGCTCTCTGCCAAGGCATTCCATCCTGCTGGTCCCTGCGGTACTCGAGGAGGGATGGACAGAGAAGACCAGGGCGAGAACAATCCCCTCCCCCTGGCAGGAAGGACTAGGACCCCTATAAATTATTTGTTATATAGGAGCTCCTGTGAGCCAAGTGGTCAAGGCCCTGTTGTGCTAGGTGCTGTACAAACACAGAACAGTCCCTACATCAAAAAGCTTGTGATGTAAGTAAGAGGTCTTTTCCCTCTCTAGAGTGTAGGCTTCCCAGTGGGGAGAGAGTGCTAGGTTTCAGAGCCTCCCCAACCACCCAGTCTGAACACCATGCTACTGCACTGTACCCTATCATGGCTGGGGCTCCTATCCCTGGCATGGTTGCTGTTCCCACAGAAGGGTCTGATGGGAAGCTGCTCAGTCCCTCCATGCAAAGCAGCCCCTTTAGAAATGCAGATGCAGCTAGGAATTGGGGGGGGACTGACTGCATCTGAGCTTCCAGCAAATGCAAATCCCACTCAGAGTGGGCATCACGCCCTGACATGGGTGCCACACCCAGGGATAGGACCTACAGTTTCAGCTGTCAACTGGGCAGCAGGGACCAGAAGCAACTCCACTTCTCTTGCCACTTTAGCACAAGAAAATGAGCAGCCCTGCCCCTCCAGCACACAAACGGAGCCTAAAGGAAGGAGCCAGGAAACTTCCCTCCTCTGTGCCTCAGTTTCCCCATTTGTAAAATGGAGGATTCATTGCCAGAAAGGACCATGATGCTCACTCTGATCTGCACAGCAAAGGCACAAGTAATGGCAGTGACTGGCCCAACATCACCCTGCAGGTCAGCGGCAGCACCACAATCATAATCCTGGTCACCTGACTCCCAATCCAGTGCTCTAAACCACATAGTACCCACCACTCTCATGAGGGCTGGTGAAGCTCCAATCTCTCCATCCCAGCCTCCATTCCCAGAGTGCTTACTCCTGCAACCGTGAGGTGGAGCATGGGGCACATACAGGATTGGGCAGTGCTCCAGGGACGCGGAGCTCCAGGGACGGTGGGTGCGAGAGGCACTCTCTCTCAGTAACTGCGACTGTGCAACCTGCATTTCTTCCTGAGGCATTCCAGCAACCCAAATCCAGACTCAAACTGTTTCCTTGTGAGTTCTGTTGCAAACCCATCCAGTCTGGGAGGGCTGTGTTTGAAACCTGCCTCAGGGAACTAGAATCTCCCTTCTGCTGTCAGGCCTCCATGGGCGGCTTTGAGTGCAGAGAGGGCTCAGCAGAGTCAATGGAAAAGCCCAGACACAGCAGCACTCAGCTGCTTTAAGTGCCCTACACAAACCCAGGTGCAGGAAAATGACCCCATGCATGGCAACAGGTCTTCACAAAAACCTCACTGTGCCATTTGCCATTCTGCAGATGCAGCCAGGACCTGGAGTTGCTGCTTGCTCTATGCTGGCCTACACCACTCTCAGCCTTCACCCCTATAGCAGTCCCCTTTCGTGCCCATCTTCCCCCCCGCCCAAAAGGTGCCCAGGGCCAAGAGATGCCATGGTTCTGCCTCAGTCACGTCTGGTCCTCAGTGTCCAGTTGGAGCAGATCCATGTGGAGAAGCTAGTGACAGACTTTGGAAAGGAAGGTGGGGGTGAAGTCAGGCCACCCGAGAGTCAGGGCAGTCCAGAGGAGCAGCAGAGAACATGGAGACACTTAAGTCCTGGCCATGCTGTGGCAAGTCAAGCATCCATGGCAACAAGGTAGGGAAGGGCTGACGGAGCAGGCTACTGGAGCACACATCCAATGTAAGACTGTCAGTTTGACACTACCCAGCCTGTCAGTTTAACACCATGAATGGGGACTGCATCGCAAGCCCACCAGCATCCCAATTCAAACTGGGGACCCATTGTGCTAGGTGCAGTACAAACACACTTATTCAAGTGCACATTCAGCCCCTATTACCAAGGTTTTTGGGGGCCTCACAGTCATTTATGTATGCATCCTCATAGCACCCCTACTGTAGTGATGGAGAACTGGGGCACAGAGAGGTCACACAGGGAGCCTGTGGCAGACAACAGTGTTGAACCCCAGTCTCCTGAGGGGTCCAATGCTCTACCCGCCATCCTTTCTACTTGGAAAAGACAACACCTGCCCCAAGGAGCAGCCAAACAGGCTGTCTTCATGGGCTGGGGAGACACTTGCTCTGTCACCATCTAAGGGAAAATCCATGTGTGTGTGAATGAACAGATGCAAACTAGTAAGCAACCACAGAGTCCCGCTTCAGCTGCAGCGCTGGGAGAGGAGGGGGACGGAGAGAAACGACCCCGTGCAAGTGACTGACCCTGATACCTGGCTATGCCCTCCCAACTGAGGATCTCAAAGCACAGGGCAAACATCAGGGTGTAGTCTGTGAGGCAGTGGTATACTACGATCTCCACTTTACAAGAGGTACTGCAGGGATATGATTTGCCCAAGGTCACACAGTGAATCAGACCTCCTGACTCAGAGTCCTGGGCCTGACTCACCAGAGCACCCCCCCTGCCCTTGAGTTTGTTGTGGCTTTCAGATCCATCTAGCGAACATGTGGTATCACAAATTCCCCCACCCCGACAAAGGATGTGCACAGACAAGACAGACTTCCCCGACAGCATCCAGCATGTGCATGAAAGGGGTTTTGTTCCTGTTTCCATTTTACCCAGACCACATCCTCCACAAAGGCCAGCAAGACAAGCAAGCCTGGCTTGGAGCCGAAGAACTGCCTCTGCAACAGGCTGAGCCACCGAGAAGCATGGGCAGTAAGAACACCCTGGCAAGGGCCCCCCCACCTAGTGGTCAGAGTGACCTTATATACACTCGGTTTGGCACATCCTCCCTCTGCCTTCAAACTCACTGGCTAGCACAGAGCTGGGAATGCAGGGGCAGAATGGAGGGGGGGAATCAGATTCCTCCCAACCGTCCATCCTCTGACAGCTGATGGCAACTTAGAAGGGCAGATGGAGCTGATCTAAAATCCGGCACCCTTCCCATCCTGTAAGCTATGGGAGAGTACACACCAGAGCCAAATTCTGAAGCCTAAGGCCTCCCCTACTGGGGTGGAGGGAAACCTAAGACAGAAGCATGGCCCACAGCAACTACAAGCCCAAGCATTCAATGTGACCAGACTGCTTGCCTCAAGCATGCTAGGACACAGTCTCTGTTGGCCACACCACTGTAACAAAGATGAGGGCTGCGGCTATTGGCTTCATTGTATGCACATCAGGTGCAGGCCACAGATTCCTGTGAGGCAGGCAAAGCCAAGCAGGCCTTGGTCTGAGGAAGGTCCCCAGTGAAATGGGATTCCTCCCAGCTCATCGAACAGGGCTTTCTAGGGTATCAGCAATGCCTGAACCATTCCAGAGATTAGCCCAGGAGCAGAACCTCTTAGCCAGCTGCACCATCTGGGTTGCATGAAGCCATCACATAGAAGCCACTCTAAAGGCCACATGCCACCAGGAAACAGAGTTCCCAAAAATACTGGGGTAACAACACTATGGAGAAGGAGGCAGGGAGGTTTGAGAAACAAAGGCTTAGTCTACATTTACCTCCGCGACTCAGCAGCAGTCAACAGGAGTTACGGAAAGTACTCAGAGAACTAGCGTAAGTCCCGTCGACTGCTGTGTTTCTCTTCTGTGCGCGGTCTTTACTGCACCGTGCCGACAGGAACACAGTTCCCGTCAATGCAGCGCTACGCCACTTGTGGGGATGGATTAATAATGTTGACTTATATGGACTGACTAAGCAGGTCTTCACTGACCGCTCAATCAATCCAAATAAATTGATCTGACAGCAGCGACTTTGTCGCCATCAGTGTAGACGTACCTAAAGGCCCTGATGATTCTGAAGACAGCAGCATCTTTAATGGTGATGTGTGCACACACACCTCAGGTGCACCTCTGCACTCATACTGCACGTTATGCCAGGATTTTCAATGAGGGAAGTATCATTCTCTCCCTATTAAAAATGGGGAAACCGAGGCCAGAAGAGTTATACTGCACCAGGAGTCAATGGAACCTGGAATTAGAACCCATGTCGACTGGCTGCAGTGCACGTTGCTCTCCTTTAACCTCAATGGCTCATTCAAGGGATGTGATGCTGGAGTCAGATTCCAGCCTTGCTCTGAGCACAGATGTCACATGAGGAATCACAGAAACGGCAGGCAGGCAGGGATCTCAAGAGGACACAAAGTCCAGACCCCTGCACTGAGGTAGGACTGAGTAAACCTAGACCATCCCTGAGAGGTGTTTGTCCAACCTCTTCTTAAAAACCTGTAGTAATGGGGAGTCCACAGCCTTCCTTGGAAGCCCATTCCAGGGCTTAACTACCCTTACACTAAATTTTTTTTCCTGCTATCCAACCTAAGTCTCCCCTGCTGCACATTAAACCCATGAATTCTTGTCCTAGCTTCAGTGGACATGGAGAAATAACTGTTCCCTGTACTCTTTATAACAGGAGTAGAGACCAGTCAGACTTGGAACTACTTCTCCAGGACAGACAGCCACTCTCTCCTGGGCCCTGAATGTTTGGGATGCAGGTAAAGCGGGGTCTGAATCCCATCCACTCATGATTTCCCTGTAGTCGGTTCCAAACCTGGCCAACTCAGACCCAGGCTGCATTTGCCCATCCCAGCGGAGAGCACAAGGCCCAGGCACCACGATGCAGCGGGTGGACGGCCTTCTCCTGGAGCAGCAGCACTGGCTGACTCCCGCGAGTTATGGCAGGTCTGCCCAGCAGGTTTAAATCGCGTTTCCAGGACCACGAGAGACAAATTTCATCCAGGTTAATCCTTCCTCCCTCCGCATGAAAGGGTCCACCCCTGCACGCCAGCAACCCCGTCTCCAGCTCTCTCACACCAGCGGGGGAAAGGTGAGGCCGAGGAGGTTGCCTCCAGCAGGTCAGGGGAGGAGAAAATACACACCGCGCCAGGACTGCGGCCTCCCCGGGCTGGGGGTGCCAACCTGGACGTGCCCGCCGCAGCCGCGGGCAGGTGGGGCTGGAAGGGACCTCAAGGAGTCGCCCGGCCCGGCCCGCGGCAGCTGCACGTAACCCTCGACCCGCCCTGGCAGGGGTTGGTCCCGCTTGCTCTGAAAAGCCTCCCGGAGCCGGGATCCCGCCGGGGCAGCCCGCCCCGAGCCCAGCCCGCCTCCCTCCGCCGCGCAGCCCAGGGCGCCCCGCCCGCAGCCGGGCAGCAGCCCCGCCTCCCACCGCAGCGCCGCTCGGAGCGGGCAGGCGGGCCCGGCCCCGCCGGCGCGCGGCCAGGCTTCGACCACGGGGCGCGCGGAGGG